>JAQZBX010108362.1:0-10562 GCA_029593785.1 Cabassous unicinctus
GTATCGACACCTAAGCCTTAATGCACTTCCCCTTTCCCTGCTTATAAAAGAGCTGATTGTAACCCTCGCGGCAGAGCAACGGAAGAGCTATGTTAGTAGAATAAAGTGCACAGCCATTTTCTTACACGTGTCTATGCCTCATTCCTTCGCTGGGTAACTCGGAGTCTCAGTTGATTTGTCCCGCGGGTCGGGACAGTTTACATTTGCTCAGTCATTTAGTAGGATAAATCTAACTTCTCCCTAAGATAGAAGCATGAATTTAAAGCAAGTCTGACTTGAAGACGAGGACTCAAACAATATTACAAAAAAAAAAAAAAAAAGCGCTAAACAAAACATGAGAAATATGGAAGTTCTGAAACTAGATAACAAAGATACAAGAAGATTCTTGATAACTAGGATTTTTGGGGAGAGAATGGACAGTAAGGGTGCTGAGTAACATTTCTATTACTAAGACCAAAGATTCCTAGGTCTAAAAGAAGAAGGAGGAGGAGGGGGAGGGGAGGGGAAGGAGAAGCAGAAATATGGGTGGAGTAGGAGGAGGAGGAAAAGCAAAAGTTTTTAATAAAAAGGAAATTAAATTTCCCCCTTTTTGTGACCATTATCTTAATATTTACTAGAATATTAAACCATTCCACCTGAGGACCACATTCCATGAACTGATAG
The DNA here is from genome assembly GCA_029593785.1 of Cabassous unicinctus. Taxonomy (NCBI): domain Eukaryota; kingdom Metazoa; phylum Chordata; class Mammalia; order Cingulata; family Chlamyphoridae; genus Cabassous; species Cabassous unicinctus. Next base: position 664 of record JAQZBX010108362.1, read on the forward strand.
GAAAGTTTATATGCCATGGAGGAAAAGTTCTAATCTTTAGTCCGCCTTAAATTCTCCTATACACATCTTGATCCTGCATATGCTCATTTGGATCAAAAGATATTGCTTCTGAAAAGAATGTATGTTCCATCCTGAAGCAGCAGTCATAGACATCTAAGATATACTCTAGTTAGGCAGCTCCCCTCAAAATAAAACATCTGATGAGAGCTTCTCACCATGCATTCATTAAAAGGTAAACTTTCTTGGGCTGGGAGTCACATCAATCATCATTTTCATGCAAACCCAAAGCTGCTTTTTTTCCCCCTCTGTTAGAAGCTGTTATCATCTTCAAAGCTGTATCAAAACAGTGTTTGTTCTGTGCTTTGATTTCACCCACATGGTGAATTCAAAGAAGACAGGTCCACTTGAGAGTGGAGAGAGACTATTTCAGATGTTGTTTGAGCATTTGTCTATGTTTGTAAATGCAATTTGAGTGCCTGACATTGAATAAAAGTCCTTTAAATAAGTGGAATTTTTTTTCCCCATTAAGAACATAGGACCTTCTCTGTTTCAAAGTGCTTATGGTCAAGATCTCAAAATCGTAAATATAAAACCCCAAAAGGTTTGTATAATGGCAACTCACCTCAAAGTGTTTATTTTCCTTCTTAATCCCGGTTCATTCCAATAAAAAAAAAAATCAAGAAGCTGTTTTTGAATGACAATTTCCAAATACCTGGCACAAATAACCAATTTTTCTCTGAGAAAAGAAAAGTCATTAGGAAGATAATGTAACTTAAGGTGCATTTTGCATTGAGGATATTTGACACCATTCACCAGAGATAAACAGATGCATGAGATTTACATATGAAAACCTATCAGATAATGCAAAAATTTGTATGTGAAATGCTTCATTCACTGAATTAGCCTATGGTAATCTTTCATTATGTGAAAAAGAAAATGATTACTAAAAATGTCTAAATAAATATTAATGTGATTATACTGTCTTTAAATAAATAAAATATCTTGAGAACACTATGCTGAGAGAATCATTTAAAGGTACAGTTGCTATTTTAGGTTTTATTTATCTGAAGAGCAAATAAAGAAGATTTATAAAATTAAATTTGATGGTGGGTAAAAAACACGATTTTAAAATTTCCTCTGCTGTTGAATAATTTTAAATGTTGGAAAAGAAGGAAAAATTGATAAACAAATGAGCATGGTAAAACTTTCAGATCTTGGCTGAGGTAAAGCAATTATGAATATGTCCAAAATTTCATTATTATGATCCCTCCTCACTGAAACCAGAATAATACCAAGTTTGTGGTAGCCAAGGCCTCTCTCTTTTAAATATTTTCTCATTTTCCAATAGCTAGCAATTTTTTTTAAGTATTTAAAATATGAGAAAGAAAACTGGAATCGCTTTGAACATGTCATCCACTCCTACTAAAGAAAAGTAAATTTTGTCAATATTTTATCATCTATCATGTTCTAAATGAAGAGGTTACTCGCCCCCTAAGCAGCCTACAATCCACTTGGGGATGGAGCAAAGGCACCTGGGAGCAAATTTGAACAGTAAATAGCGATATATATATATATATATATATATAAAAATTGGCTTTATTTTCTTTTTTTTGGTGTACAGTTCCCCCCACCCCCCACTTGCTGTCTGTGCCCTTTCGCTGGGTGATCTTCTGTGTCTGTTTCTTGCCTTCTCTTCACATTTTTCTCCTCCAGGGTTCATCAGGATTCAACCCTAGGGACCTCCGATGTGGGAGAGAGGCACCCTGTCACTTGCGCCACCTCAGTTCCTGGTTTTGGCACATCTCCCCTTGACTCTCCCCTGCGTCTCTCTTTTGTTGCGCCATCCTTATCTTGCTGCATGGCTCGCTACACATCCATGTGGGCCTGGGCTGGCCATGCTCACCTTCTTTTATTTTTTTACCAGGAGGTCCCAGGGATCGAACATGGGTCCTCCCATATGGTAGATAGATGCCCAACCACTTGAGCCACATCTGCTTCCTATATTTTTTAATATAAATTTTTATTAGAGAAATTGTGGGCTTACAAAGCAATCATGCACAATATGCAGAATTCCCATATTTCACCCTCCACCAGCATCTTGCATTATTGTGGAACATTTGTTACAGATCATGAAAAGACATCATCAAAATAGTATTACTAACTATGGTCTATAGCTTACATTTGGTACTTTTTTTTCATTATCTCCCTATTATTAACATCACAGTAATATTTTTTTTAAAAACTGTGCTTTGTGATAAACTGTCCATATTATTTTAGAGATGCATACCAGAAGATATACATGTGAAAAATAATCTCTGGGGTTATATAATTTGCCAAAAGAGAAGTCAGAAATTGAGCTAGAGCTGGAGAGAATGAGATTGAGAAGACAATAACATCTACAAAATCATAAGGGTTGAATCAGGTGCTAAGTAAAGGTATGTTACTTTTACTCTTTGCTCTGCTTTCACATAACAAAATATTTATTAAAGGCTGAACTAAAGCATTATCTGCCAAACATATTAAAGTGCAGCAAGAATATTCCTCGAATATTTTTAAAGAGATATATTGCTCATTCCTCTTCCATAAACATGTCTCTAGAAGCAAAGTCCATAACCTTTAGTATGCCGTATATTTTTATGATGGACAATAAACCAGTAATGCTAATGAAAAACACTATCACAGTTCTCCAACTTACTAGACACTGTCCTGTTCCCTTCCCCCAGTAAAAATAAAAATGGACTCTGATTGTGCAAATTAGCCCTGTTCTCACCTTGCCTTGCTTTAATGATGCTTTTCAAAATGTATGGGGAAAGAGAGGGGAGAAGTATATAGACATATACATGGATACAAAAGCAGCAGCTCACTTTTTCTTAGAAGATTTCTTCATATATTAAAAGTTGCTTTTCTTCAACTTTACAAATGCCCCTTTATTTGCTAGACATGAATATATATATATAAATTTATATTATATTTATATATATGTATAAATCATTAATGATTTTGCTTTGGATCATACCCAGTCTTCCATATCTGTTACTTCATTATGTGTGGGAGTACTGTTTCAATTGGAAGATAGTATTAAGGATCAACTCTAGGATTACTTTTCCAAAACCAAAAGCTATTTCTATAACCATAACTAGGTTATAGAAGAGTCAGCAATATTGGATCCTAAATATTGACTCCAGTAATATGTCACTAATCTGTACTAATTGGAGGAAGCTTAGTTTCAATTAAGGGAAAAATGCATGAAAATATATTATTTCAGAAAGGAATCGAGTTCTGTTATTTCAAGTACTTATATTAACTTGCTTTAAGCTAACAAAGTGTTATCCAGTAGACAGCCTTGTCTTGATTCAATGGTTTTTAATTAACATATCAGCTGTGTGGAAATGGATCCCCTAAAGTGCTTGAGAGTGCTTAGAAAGTTTTTTCTCCTAAGTATTTTCAAGATTCCTCTTGTAATCTTATTTACATTATTAATTTACTCTCTAAAAAGAAAGAAATTAATTGAGGCAAAAATAACATTACTGTCAGCCTCTGTTCAAATAATGGATTTTAAATAATTCAAACACAAATTATTAAAGATTTTTCCTACTATTTGCACCCCAATTATAATCTCACATTTTTACTAGAGTTTGATGTGTTTTCTTCATCTGTAAAGATAATATCTCTTACTGATTCCTAGTTCTTTTCCCAGTAGAAAGAATGGCTTCATGTGATTTCCATGCACAATACTTTCATGACACAATACTTGAGGGCTGGTTAGTAGTTATATGATATACATGTCAAATAGCCATCAGTTTGATAGTCAAACCCATGATTTTAAGAATAGGAAAACTATTATTGCCCAGTACAGTGTCTGGCACATTAAATCAGTCAATCAATCTCTCTTCTCTGTCTGTCTCTGTGGATAGATAGATAGATAGTACAGTACATGCCTTAGGATATCATTCATTATTATGCACATAGACGTAAATTATACGGTAGTAACATATTTGGGAAAGAACATGGAAAACTGAAGAGTTCAGAAGAAAGGTTTGATGAAAGATTTGAAAGTAAAACCTATAAAGATTAAGAGAACATGGCATGTTCAGTCAAGTGAATTTACTAAAGGGCAATATGATACTTATCTACAAATACATAAAGAAATGGTAGAAATAAGAAAGGGATCATTTATACACATTAGTCAATGAGGAGAGAATAAGAGGTAGTAGGCAATTTAAAATAGGAAAGACATGCAAAACTTAGGAAAAGCTCCAAACAATGTAGTATGCAAATCAAAATAATATGCAACAATATTACTATAGCAATTGTCATTATAGAAAAACCAAGACTGATGTTTGATGCTTATTAAGAAAGGCTCATAAATAATTAAGTTAACCCTGCCATATTAGAGCAGAGTTAACAGATCTTTCATCCTAAGTTTAAATCTTATTTTATTTTTCTCTTTTACTGAGATTTGGCTGCCTTTAAAATATTTGAATTTTTCCTTTTAAAATAAAATGAAAGACAAAAGGAAATGAAAAGAATAAATACCACATTGAAAGCAGGATTAGCTTACACAAGCATGATGGAAAATGAATTGTTTCTTACTGGTCCAGAAGCTAAAAATGAATTATTTTACACACACACACATGCATATATAAAGCAACTCTTCCATTTTCCATGTTCTTTCCCAAATGTGTTACTACTGCATACATTTATGTGTACATGCAACAATAATGAATGCTATCCTAAGGTATGTATGTTCTATCTGAACTTTCTGGTGAATATGCTTATGTGTATTAAGATACATGTTATTCCTTTTAATTTCCTATAATTTTTCTTTGATTTATTTTGAATTTTTTTTCCTGTTTGAAGCATGTTTATTAGGTTAACAAATTTACTTATGAAAATATTGATGAATAAATAAGCTTATGAAGTAAAGTGGATCCAAAATTTATATCTTTTTTGCTCTTATGACCTTCTTAAAGGTAGGAAACAATAATTTTGGACAAAATACCTTTATGTGGACTTTTTTCCTCTTTTGAATTTATATGTTAATAACAGATAGAATTATATGATCCTTATTTAGCTCTTTACAACTAGAAAGCAATTCTCAGTACTTTTTAATAATTCATTGAATGTTTTGCTGCAGGGCTACCATGTTCTCAAAATTATATAAATCATATGATTGAGAGTAGAGATGCAAGAATTTATAGTTTTTCTAAAGGAATTTATATGCATACTATGGAACACAAAGGTGGTATGGCAATATGATAAGAACAACATTTTTGAGTATATAGTTAAATTAGAGAAAGAAAAAAATCTCCAAATGTCATCTTTATTTTTAGCAACTTTGCATTTATTTTCATTACAAATATCTGACAAAGAATTTTAACATGAGAAAAGCATTTGGACTAAAACAAAAATATTCTGATTTAAGACAATGGGGGAAAATGAACTTATGATTGACACCTAATTTCATTTTAAGCATACCCCTCAAAAAAAATTATTTTCAGAATTTGCTGCTTTTTTCTGGGATATATTTTAAAAATCTGAAATATCTTCATTTAAGGAATATTGATCCTTTGAAAATTGAAGGAATATACTTCCAACTTCCTTCCAAGAGATTTAGCACAGAGAATCCTGGAATTCATTACTACCATAATGAAAAAGTTATCATGTAAATCAGTTTATAATTTGAGTTAGCAATACATTCAGTGGTTGGAAAGAGGGTTCTTCAAAAAGTTATAAATTCCAGCTATTTTAATCCTTAAGCGTTTGCTTAAATTCAGATTTTAAAAACAGAAATCCCTAAAATTACCTTTTTAGCCATCTATACCATAAAAAATTCACACATATTTAGCATCAAAATAATTTATTAAACAGGGGTTGCGTTAAAGCATAAATGTTCAGAAATGTAAAATTATGACTTTCATACAAATATAAGTCAAAGGCTTTATTCAACTCTTTAAATAATGAAGGAACTAGTAAATTGTTAAAAGCAGTTCAAAGATTTAGAAGATATATATATATATAAAATCAGAAATACCAAAATGAATTTGCTAAAGGTGAAAGCTGATTGTTATTTTAAGGGTCGATTAAATTTATTGTTTGAGGTCATAATTTCTACAAAGTAGAAATCTGTTATATCTCTACCTGGCAAACTTCATTTGCACCGCTATGGACAAAAATAATTTGCATTAATATCATTTTTCTAAAACTTGATTTTTAGTTTCAAGTCATTCCCTGGCTTAAATGCTTGTATTTCCCAATTATTTATCAAACTCCTGGCCTAATTCTAAGGTTCTTCTATAATGTCCCCAGCAGAGCCAGCTTCAAGGGCACACAAACTGCTGTCACTCAGGTCCCCATGTTTAGAAGGGACCAAACACTTGTCTTAAAGCTCTTCTGTTGCCGTGTTGAAATTCTTAACAATGCTTGAACATTGAAATTCTTAATGACTTTTGCATTTTCATTTTGCACTGGGTGCCACAAATTAATGTAGCTCGTTACGTCCCTTAGCTTTTCCACATTTTATTTTGTGACTCCATTCTTTCCTAATATAGCTTAGTTTCAGACAGGCAAGTGTCCCTTGAATTTGTTCTCTTTATTTTAACTCCTCTGTCTTGACTATTGCTATTACACTTTCCTGGAATGACCTTGCTCCTTCATCTCATATTTCTAGGCCCAGCTCAAGGACTGTGATTGTGTCAAGATCAGCACCTAGTATATAGTCTGTGCTGCTTAAGTCATTTCTCCTTGTTCCATGCCTCCTTCCTTTCCTTCCAGTCTACTTTCTCCATGAAACCCCATCTACTTTCTTCAGTTCTGTGAATTTATTTTGCACTAGACTCTTCTCTGTTTGCCCCATGTGCTTTGGCATTTTCTCCCTAGTTATGCCATAACTGTGTCAGAACAATTAGCTTGTCTTTCCCTCTTGTTTACCCACTTCAGAATGAGGATTGTGCTGTGTGTATATGCGTTCTTGAAGCATATTTGCTAATGCATTACTAGTCTATCAAAATAATTTTCTTGTCATTAAATACCATGAGATTATGGGGAGCAATTTAAAAACCCTTCTGCTTATAAGGAAAGTTAAGTTAGTTTCAGAAAAGTCTCTTACATGGCTACTCTCAGGAAGTTAAGATCATTTCTCTAATTTCTCCCATATTAAAAAGGTAAATGGAGTTGCATGATTTTTGTGGGTTTTTTGTTGTTGTTGTTGTTGTTATTGTTATGTTTTTGGAGTAAATGCCATTGAAAAATAGTGATGATTTTTACTTGAAGCCATAGTACCCCAAGAATTTGCTTATAAGAGAATTTGCATATTTTTAAAATAAGAGGAATTACATTTATCTGACTGCTAAATATAGCAAAGTATATTATAAGCTTATATAAAAGTTTACATATAGTAAATGTACATATGTGTATACACATGCACACACAATTGTGGCTCTAGCAACAGAATGTAGGACCGGATAGTTTTTTTCCCCTTGCACATTTCCTATAAATTCAAATAATACTTTTCCTCCTGGAGACCACTGTATGTGTGAAGTGGAAGATTTTTATCTGTAATTTGACCTCTATTGTAGTTCAAAATAGTGGAGGCTCATTGGTTAAAGGGAGAATCAAACTCGAGAAGGTCTGCTTCGAACAGAATTTACTGTCCAAAATAATGGATGTAGGGGAAAAAAAAAAAAGACTGACAGGTAACAAGATGGAGAAGCACCTAGAGATTTTCAATTATCTTTGGTGAATAGATTTTTCTTCAAGTGCTAACCATCCCTATTGCAAAAGTCCTGATCATGCAAGTGAGATTGAGTAAAAGGCCAGGGTAGGGCATTTGGAAAGTAAGAAGTGAACATACAGTCACAAAAGCTCAGGATGGCAAAACTAAACAGAGGTGGTAAAAATTTGGTCTCATATTAAAACACCCCTACGCTTTAAAGAACTTTCTATGTTATTATTTGAAAGATGTGTTACTAGCTTATACAGATATGCTCTCTTGTTCTCTTATGGCTTTAGTTTTTCTTATTATGGTAGCACGTAGTTGAAATGGAGCAAGAAGCAACTTGGTTGGTTTATTTGTGATGAGTTTATGAATATCTGTGTGGTTCAGCCATCTTTTAGTTTTTAGCCCAACCATTAAAAGTGGACTCTTATTGATTGTCATATTTGTTTTGTGCAATAATCAACCATTAAATACTTCCTGGAGAAAGGGGAGAAACAGATTTTATAAAATTAAATATCCAAGAGACTACAAGCCTTAAACAAATCAATTTTTAAATTAAAAATAATGATTAATAAAGATTGGTGTATAAATATAGCTCAACATTGAATCTGAACCCTAAGATTCATCATTAATCTATAACCCTAAGAATAAATCTATAGATGTAAGAAATTCTTTATGGCCAATATCTGTTGATTTTTTACTTTTTCTTTATTTGATGGGGGAAAAAATCACTGTACTTGAATTCATACGACTAGATCTGATATCTAAATTGATGATCTTAAATAAATATAAATCTTGGTCATATCTGTCCTCTCCACTCAAGTGATGTTTTGACGATTAAGTAAGAGATAGCTTGTGAAAGTCTGTTGTTTGTGTGTGTGTGTGTGTGAGGTGATAGGAATGAAGGGTATGAACTTAGAGTATTGTGGTTTTAATGGTAGGCCTATTTAAAGAGTAACATGGGTGAAAGTGAAAGAGTTTGGCTTTTGGAAACAAACCTACGTTCAAGTAGATCAGTTATTCCTTTGTGCTTAGAGAAACTCACAAACCCTCCTCCCTAAACCTTGATTTCCTCAGTTATAAAAGAAATGGGTAATATAATCCTCAGAGGGTTATACTGAAGTTTAGATTACATGATATTTCTCTATTCCTGACACATGGAAGCAACCTACCACATTTCCTCAATAAGATATTATTTTCAAGATCAATTATAACAAACAAAAAAAAAAGTATTCCACCCAAGCAAGTGTCACTTAGTCTCTTATAATCAGGTTGTTACTTGAGTTCAATCTTGGCTACAGGAATTTCAGTTTGGTAATAATTGGGATTATATCTCTTTTGTAATTGGAAGGGAACTGAAGGCTTTTGAATAGTGAAAGAAATAAGTAGTCACACAGATTATTGATTGTAAAGCAGAGTTGAAGGGCCAGGAGCTATTCAGATTTAATGACTTTTCAACTCTTCTGAGTTTGTCATGGTGAAGGGAAGAAAGCAATGCACTGCCATTCTTCTTACTCACATTGCAATATAGAAAAGTGAAGTGAGCTGGAAGGCCTGTTAACCTTTAAGCAGGCTTGAGTGTTCACTTCCAGAAGCTTTGGTCAGTAAGAGGATGTTTGTCCAGATATTCAGGCAGAGAAATAATCTAGGGAAATGAGAGTGAGGGCTGGGCCAAATAAGTATTTATTTCTTCAGGAACCAATACGGGCATTGTTAGCTTCCATTCCATGATGTATTTTTCACATGTGTATTAGTCAGCCAAAGGGGTGCTAATGTGAAATACCAAAAATGGGTTGGTCTTTATAAAGGGTATTTATTTGGGGTAGAAGTCCACAGTTACCAGGTCATAAAGCGTTCAGTTTCTTCTCTCACCACAGTCCATTGTCACGTGTTAGAGCAAGACAGCTGCTGGCGTTTGCCAGGGTTCAGGCTTCTGGGGTTCCTCTCTTCCCGGGGCTGTGTTTCTCTCCGGGCTTAGCTCCTGTTCCTCCACAAGGTCAGCTGTAGACGATCAGGCAAATGGCTTGCTTCTCTTCTCCTGGGGCCTTCTTTCCAACATCAAAACTGCTTCTCAAAAGACTGCTTCAACTCTGTTCTTGGCCTTGCCTTTTATATTCAATTCCCCACCCACCAGGGGGTGGGGCTCAACACCCTACTGACTGACATGGCCCAGTCAACGCCC
>JAQZBX010108363.1:0-10561 GCA_029593785.1 Cabassous unicinctus
GACTTCCAGGATGAGAGTCTAATATTTTCATGTTTATTGTGTGGGTTTCAACCCACTGAGATAACACACTATGACAAGAGGAACACTTTCATATTCCAGAGAAACATGCTCCAGGTGTGCTTTAACTTGCATATCCCCCAGACCCAAAAACCCTGCACCAGTAAACCTTCCATGCCATATTTGCCAAAAGAACATTCCCACCATTGTAGTTTTAAACACAGAGCTACAAATCCCCAGAGTTCACTTCCTTCCTCCAGCCCTACTCTAATTCCATGGATATTCCAACACCCCACAGTACTCACCCTCACATTCCAGCACTGTTGAAAACAATCACTGCATCATTATCACCCCATCCAATGCCCAACCACTCTTTTCCACCATACCATAGTTCTTGCCTATGTTGAGCTTCAACTGACCACACTCTACTCCCTTTCTGTCTCCTGATAACCTGTCTTCCAGACTCTGGCTCTATGAGTCTGCTCAATTTGCTTAAGTCATATCAGTGAGGTAATGTAATATTTGTCCTTCAGTGACTGGCTTACTTCACTCAAGATAAGGTCTTCAAGATTCATCCATGTTGTCCCACGTGTTAACACTGCATTTCTTCTTACACTTGAATAATATTTCATCATATGTATATACCTCAAATTGCTTATCCATTCATCTGTTAATGGACACTTGTGTTGCTTCCAACTTTTGGCCATAGTGAATAATGTTGCTATGGCCATTGGTTTGCACATATCTGTTTGTGTCCCTGCTTTCAGTTCTTCTGGGTATATACCCAGAAGTGCGATTGCTGGATCATATGGCAGTTCTATAATTAGCTTCGTAAGGAAATGCCAAGCTGTCCTCCACAATGGCTACACAACTCTACATTCCCACTAGCAGTGGATGAGTGTTCCCTTTCATCCACATCCTCTCCAACACTTGGAGTTTTCGGTTTTGTTTTTTTTTAAATAGCCAGGAGTCTAATGGGTATAAGATGATATCTCATTATAGTTTTGATTTGTATTTCCCTAATAGCTAGTGATGGTGAGCATTTTTTCTTGGGCTTTTTAGCCATTTATATTTCTTCTTTGGAGAAATGTCACTTCAAATCACTTGCCTATTTTAAAAATGGCTTAATTGTATTTTCATTTTTGAGATGTAGGGTTTCTTTATATGTGCTGTATATTAGGCATGCATCAGATAAATTGTTACCAAATAATTTCTTCATTGAGTAGACTGCCTTTTCACTTTCTTGACAAACTCCTTTGAAGCACAAAAAGTTTTCAATTTTCCCATATATCTATTTTTTTCATTTGTTGCTTGAGCTTTGGATGTAAAGTTTATGAAACCATTTCCTACTACAAGATCTTTTAGATGCTTCCCTACATTATCATCTAGGAGCTTTATGGTCTTGGTTTGTATATTTATTTCTTTGATCGATGTTGAGTTAATTTTTGTATAGTGTGTGAGATGTGAACTTCTCTAATTCTTTTGGATATGGATATCCAGTTCTCCGACCACCGTTTGTTGTAGAGGCAATTCTGTTCCATTTGAGTGGGCTTGGTTGCCTTGTCAAATATCAATCAACTGTATATGTCAAAATTTTTATCAGAAGCCTCAGTTTGGTTCCATTGGTTAGCACGTATATCCTTGTGCCAATACCATCCAATTTTGACCAGTATACCTTTGTAGTATGCTTTAAAGTCAGGTAACATGATTCCTCCAATTTTGTGTTTATTTTTCAATATGTTTTTGGTTATTTGGGGCTCTTTCCCTTCCAAATAAATTTCATAATTAACTTTTCCAATTCATTAAAAAATGTTGTAATTTTTATAGGGATTGCATTGAATCTGTAAATCAATGTGAGTAGCATAGACATTTTATTGGTGTTTAGTGTTCCAATCCATGAACAGGGAATATCCTTCCATTAATTTAGGTTCTTTTTGGTTTCCTTTAACAATGTTGTGCAGTTTTCTGTGAATAAGTCCTTTACATCTTTAGTTAAGTTTATTCCTAAGTATTTGCATTTTTAGTTACTATTGTAAATGAAATTTTTTCTTGATTTCCTCCTCAGATTGCTCATTATTGGTGTACAGGAATGCCACTGATTATTGCGTGTTGATCTTATATCCTGCAACTTTACTGAAATCGTTAATCAGCTCTAGAAGTTTTGCTGTAGATTTTTCAGGGCTTTCTCTGCATAGGATCATGTTATCTTCAAATATTGAAATTTGTAATTCTTCCTTTCCAGTTTGGAAGAATTTTATATCTTTTTATTGCCTAAGTGCTCAGGCAAGTACTTCTATCACAATGTTAAATAAGAGCAGTGGCTGTGTGCATCCTTGTCTTGCTCCAGATCTTAGGAGAAAGCCTTTGAATATGTGCATTTTTCATATATATCCTTTATCATGTTAAGTAAGTTTCCTTCTATTCCTATCTTTTGAAGTGTTTTTGTCAAAAAAGGATACTGTATTTTGTCAAATGATTTTTCTGCATAAATAGAAATGATTATGTGATTTTTTGCTTTCAATCTGTTAATATTATGTATTACATTGATTAATTTTCTCATGTTGAGCCATCCTTGCATAATAGGGATAAAGCCCACTTGGTCATGGTGTATAATTCATTTGATGTTTTGGCAATTAGCAAGTATTTTATTGAGGATTTTTACATCCACTTTCATTAGAGCAATTGGTCTATAGTTTTATTTTCTTGTGGAATCTTTATGTGGCTCTTGTATTAGGGTGATGTTGGCATCATAGAATGAGTTATGCAATGTTCCCTCCACTTTTATTTTTTGGAAGAGTTAAAGTAAGATTAGTGATAATTTTTTCTAGAATGATTGGCAGAATTCACCTGTGAAGCCATCTGGTCCTGGGTTTTTCTTAGTTGGGAGGTTTTTGATGACTAATTGAATCTTGTTACTTGTGATTGCTCTATGGAGTTCATCAATTTCTTCTTTCATCAGTGTAAACCACTAGAAATTTGTCCATTTAAATGTGTTCAGAAAGATTGAAATTATACAAAGTAGTTGTTCTGAAGACAATGAAATGAAGCTGGAAATTAGTAAGGAAATGAGGATGAGAATAGATATCAAATATGGAAGTTAAATAAGACATTTTTAGACAATCAGTGAGTCAGGGATGAAACTGCAAAAGAAATCAGTAATTACATTGAAATGAATGAAAATGAGGACACAACATATAAAAAGCTATGGGATGCAGGAAAAGCAGTTCTGAGATGGAAATTTATATCCATAAATGCCTATACTAGAAAAGAAGAGCTAAAATCAAAGACCTAACTGCACACCCAGAGGAACTAGAAAACAAAGAAAAACTCATCCCAAAGCAAGCAGAAAAAGGAAATATCAAAGATTGGAGCAGTGCTAAATGAAGTTGAGAATAAAAAACACTTGAAAATTTTAACAAAATCAAATTTATTTTTGTTTGAGATTAATGAAATTGACAAACCCTTAGCTAGACTAACAAAAAGAAGAGTGAAGATGCAAATACATAAAATAAAAAATGAGGCAAGGGATATCACCACTGACCGACAGAAATAAAGAGTACCATAAGAGGATACTTTGAAAAATTGTAAGCCAATAAGATGGGTAACTTAGAGTTAATATATTTTGAAGCCCACCGGGTGATTCCAGTGTGAATTAAACTGAGAATCAGTCCACAGGCACTACTTATCCAACTTCAATTTGCATAAATATTAATTGGGATATTGCTATTAATAATATGCATATTTTGATGCAACAGGGCGGGATTTAACTAAGAGTCCATATATCTAACAAGATATGGGACCATGGACACAACTGTATTACGAAGCTCCTCTTTTCTCTCAGGAAAATGAAATCTGACAAATAATTTTTTTTAAAAAATCCCCTATATTTAGAATTCAAAACACCTGTACAGCATTGCATTTGGAGAACTTTATTAACATTGAACAAAATTTAAAAATTTATTTACAATGCCATTTAATATTCAAAGGCAAAGAGAACAGTCTCCATAATAATTACCTTTAGTGAGTTCTAGGGAGCAAAATCTCTTTTCTCAGGATAAGGATGCTTAAATGAGACATAGATCCCATGCAGGGTCCTTTACACAATGTCTTGCAAAGTTCAGTCAACTGCTCACCAAATGCAGATCAATCTTATGTTCCAATTCACATTATACTTTTCTATGTAATAAAATATAAAACTGAGTTTGATGAGTATTATTCTATATTGAACATCAACTTACATAATTACAATAGTCAGTGTCTGTATGTCCATCCCGTTTTATCAGGGGTTCCACCATGTGCACATACACAGCACCTGGGGAAATGCTGATTCTCCAAACACAGATGCTCCCTGCATCCTTCCTCTCCTCAGGCCTTCAGTCACCTTCAAGTCATGTGCACATTCCTTGCATGGAATGTTTCTTTTTTTAAGGAGGAACCAGAGATTAAACCTGGGACCTCAGGTATGGGAGGTAGGCACTAATCCACTGAGCTACATCACTCCCCTATTCAATTTTAAGAAATGGTCTTCTAGAATACATTTCATAAGGACTTAATTGAAGTCTTCTTTGGGCATAACCTTAAACCTCAGTTGTTTAATTGGCAGGGCTTTATCCCACTCGTGGTGAGTTTCTAAACAAATCTGGGCAATGGCTTCCTTCAAGGTGGGATTCATTTGCTCAGTCTTCCCAGTGGATTGAGGTCTTCAGGGAGAATGCAAGTGCCAATCTATAACAGTCCAGACACATCTTTAGTCACTTTAGAAAGAAAGGCCACTCTACTGTCACTTTGAATAGAAATAGAAAGTCCAAACCTTTGAATGATTTCTTAAAGTAAGACTTTAGTTCTCAAGCTTTTTCCATTTGCAGGCTTTTACCCAATTAGTGAAAGTGTCTACAACAGTTGCAGACATGTGAAGTTCTCAGCAGCTCTTGACATTACAGTAAAGCCTGTTTGCCAGTCCTTTCCTCATCCTAATCTTCTGTATTGTACTCCTTTGTTGAAGGCTGGAGGCTAAGTTTTAGGGTTAATTTAAGCACAAGTTGCACCCTGATCATTTACAGACTGAATCACCCTGAACAGATTCGGTGCTATGAGGAATTAACTTATCTACTGGAAGAGTTTCATGTCAATAATAAGTCTATGGAAGTAAGTAGTAATGGGTTTCCCTAGGCTTTCAAGTCTGAATAATTTGTGGTAGCCTTCCCAAGGTTCTGCCAGGGACTCTACTTTCAACCAGCCTTGGTCTGTGGCTTGAATATATCTCCATTTATTTATTTATTTATTTATTTATTCCCCACCTTGCAACTTGTGCTTGCTGTCTGCTCTCTGTGTCCATTCACTGCATATTTCCACTGTGTCTGTTTGTCTCCCTTTTTTGCATAATCTTGCTGTACCAGCTCTCTGTAGGCATGGGTGTGGGCCTTCAGCTCTCCATGGTCATGGTCTATCAGCTCTTCATAGGCATGGGCTGTTAGCTCTCCATCTGTGCAGGCCAGCTTGCCCTCACCAGGAGGCCCTGGGAACTGAATCCAGGTCCTCCCATAGGGTAAACAAGAGCTCAATCACTTGAGCCACATCTGCTTCCTTCTACCCACTCTTTTCCTCTGGCTAAATCTTTTTATCCAGTATTGGGGTTTTCCAAATGGCTTTAGGTTAGGGTCTCACCAACTCTGGAGTGTTAATTAGTGGTGCAGTCTTTCAGTGTGGAGGCATGTAATAAGAGTTGGTTCTATTTTCCTTGCAGCTAAATTAGGGGCTTTATGAGCTAAATTGTTCTATATGTTTCCTTGATATTGAAAGTTTGGTATCCTCTGCAATGAATGACTGTTAATTCCTTAGGGAAGCATCAAAACTTCAAAAAACTTTAGAACAAGAACAACATGTTTTATGTCCTTATTAGTAGCATTGAGGAATCCCCTCTTTTTCCAAATGGCTCCATGGGTATGTAACACTGCAAAGACATATCGGGAGTTTGTGTACATTCTTTGTACTGCCCTTAAATGGAGGACTTTTCCAAGAGCTACTAATTCAGTCCTCTTAGCTGAAGTCTCAGAGGGCAGAGATCCTACTTCCAAAATTTCCACCAGGGTCACTACCAAATACCTTGCTCATTGCATCCTATTGTCCATAAAACTACTTCCATCAGTAAATAATTCAAGAGTTGGGATTTTTAGAGTTACATCAGTCAGTCCCAGTTTAATGGAATATATTTTCTTAAGGAACTGTACAAAGTCATGTTTGAGGAGTATGACTCTGGTTTATCCCAAACTCTCAAAGCAAGGGGGCAGGGTTAAGTTTTTCAATAGCCTTTAATTTTACAATAGGATTGTCTAGCAGAGAGGCTTGATTCATCTTTTTGTTTACATATTTTAATTAGATCATGAAGAGTATGGATGTAAGCTGGAGAACTTAATGTGAATTTTCCTCTCTAGGAGAAGGTCACAAATAGTCTGACTGTGTGCAATCAGGCAGGCCAGAGTTGAGATGCAGGGTCTAGTTGTTTTGCAGGTATGCTATCATTTGGGTGCCCCACCAAAGTGTTGAGCAAAAACTCCCAGGGTGCTGCCTTGCCATTCATGTAAGAACAAGTGGAACTTTTTTGTGGTGTATGACTGTCTTATAGCTGGGGTAGTAAGTAATTTTTGTTTAAGGCTCTAAAAGTAAGTGCACATTCTGGTGCCCAGACCACGGCCTCTTTTTTCACTTCCTTCAAGGGCTTCATATAATGGCTTAGCTATAAGTCCAAAAATTTGGTATTCACAACTTATAGTAACCAGCCATGTCTAGAAACTCTATTAGTTTCTTTTTGTTCTTAGGCTTGATACTCCATATAAGGCTTCCTTTTGACTGGGCAGGAGGACCCCTTGTCCCTTACAGAATTTAAAGATATTTAACATGATGTAACTGTTGGGGAATTTGATGTAATTATGAATTCCAAAAATATAATTGGATCATGCCTGTAATCTGATCTGTTAATCTGGGCATGATTGAATTATGATTAGGGCGTTGACTGGGCCATGTCAGTCAGTAGGGTGTTGAGCCCCACCCCCTGGTGAGTGGGGAATTGAATATAAAAGGCAAGGCAAAGAACAGAGTTGAAGCAGTCTTTTGAGAAGCAGTCTTTTAAAAAGCAGTTTTGATGTTGGAAAGAAGGCCCCAGGAGAAGCGAAGCAAGCCATTTGCCTGATCATCTACAGCTAACCTTGTGGAGGAACCAGAAGATAAGCCCAGAGAGAAATGCATCCCCGGGAAGAGAGGAACCCCAGAAGCCTGAACCCTGACAAACGCCGGCAGCTGTCTTGCTCTAACACGTGGCAATGGACTGTGGTGAGAGAAGAAACTTACTGCTTTATGGCCTGGTATCTGTGGACTTCTACCCCAAACAAATACCCTTTATAAAGACCAACCCATTTTTGGTGTTTCACATTAGCACCCCTTTGGCTAACTAATACACATGAGTTGTTTTTTTTTTTAACTTGGGCCATCTTTTCTGGCACATATCCTTTTTCAACTAGTCTCTGTAACATTATTACTATGTTCTCATCTGAGGCTTCTTGTGTTTTGCTATGTCATCTAAATATTGAAGGAAGAGTCCTTCCCAGAGTTGTACCATCTGCAGATTACTGGATAGGCCTTGCCTCCAAAAGGTCAGAGAATTCTTAAACCCTTGTGGCAGCACACTCCAACAATACTGTTGCTTCATTTCATTTTTGGGATCTTCCCATTCCAAAGCAAAGAGTCTCTGTGATGCCTTCTCTAGCAAGATGCAAAAGAAACCATCCTTTAAGTCTGGGCCTGTGAATCAGGTGTATGTGTTAGTAATATTAATAAAGATTATGTAGGGATTGGGCACCATTGGTAGACATCCTCCACTATCCGATGAATAGCTCTCCAATCTTGTACAAATCTACATCCCTGAGTATCTGGTTTAAGCACTGGTAAGATAGGGGTATTAAAGTCTGGTTGATAGGGTCTAATTAGTCCACATTGAGAAATTTCTTGATTAGAGTGAGAAGGTGGCTTTAACCTCCTGTCTGAGTAGGTTTTGTTTTAGATATGGTGGGGGTGGTGTTTGGTCACAGTCTTACCTTGACTTCCTGTGCCCCTTCTGAGGGTACTCCATTAGGCCATACCTCAGCTGGAACCTGTTGCTTTACCTCTTTGGGTCCCCCAAACTTCTCAGTGTCTTCAGCTAAATCTAGTAGGGCTGCTGGGAAGGCACAGATGTGTATGGCTAGGACCTGTAAGTTCACTTCACTAAGTGAAATTCAAAGAGAAGCTTGCAATTTGGAGAGTGTTGGCTGAGAAGGAGAATTAGGCATGCAGTCATGCAGTGAAATCTAATGAATCAGATGAGTCTCTCCAATCTGTCATTGCAATGGTTCTGAGAATTGTTTAAACTTTTTAGCCCCCAAATGTTAATGATAGGGATTGATTCATTAGTTTCTTTAATTAGCCTCTGGTTTAAAACTGAATAAGTCAATTATCTTCTTACCCACTTGAAATGAGATCCTAGGTTTGTTGTGTAATCAGGATGTTTTCCTGACCAGTGGAGAGTTCTCCCAGGCCCCATCAGTTCAAGTTGCTGTCTTCATCCCCTGCTAATTGTGAGATTTGGGATGCTAGGTGGGATATCCTGGTTCCTCCCTTCCCAGGGAGACTCAGGCATTCCTGCTTCCAGTGTCCCTCCTCTTTATAATAAGTGCAACACTGGGAACCTAAGTGTGTTCCTGGGGTCCCTGGGGTTCTAACTCTTTACTGAGCTTCCCATGGAAGCTTTCCATCATCTCAGGTCTGTGGGTCTCAGATGTCCTTGCTGATAGGTTCTCCTATGAGGCTGGCTTTGTAGGTAGGATGTTTCTTTTGCTACTTCTTATGGATGAACTCTGAGTTGTGAAAAACCTTAAAGATAATCTCTACTAAATGTAGAATAGGCATGTCCAGTTTCCCTTCTAAGTTCTGGAGTTTTATCCTTATATCAGGAGCACATTAAGTATAATTAACGGTGCCCAGGTTAGTGGGGTCCTCTGGGTCTAAATCAGTGTACTGCCTATAGGCCTGAGCAGTTGCTCTAAATAGACTGGTTTTCTTCAGGGTCTTGAATTATTTGCTTTCATGAAGATTCCTTTGGGCACTCCTTTTCTAAGACCTGCAATAATATAAGCTTAATGATTCAATTTGGTCCTGTCTGACTGCTCACTTGGAATCCAATTTGGCTTAACTGAGGGAACTGCTTGATCTCCTGTAACATGCATGGAATTGTTTGGATTATTGTTGCTCAGAGATTCAGCATGGTTATGGGTATATACATATGTATATATATATATATATATGAGGTATATCACTCATACATGAATATATATAAATAAGTGTATAGAAAAGTACTGGCATAATATCATACAGAGTTCTCATACCTTACCCCACCACCAATATCTTGTATTGTTGTGAAACATTTGTAACAAATTATGAAAGAGCATCATAAAGTATTACTACTAACTAGAGTCCATATCTTGCATTTGGTGTGTTTCACCCCAACCCACGCAATTATATTTTTTGTTTATAAACCGTACAATTTACCTAAAATGTACAAACAATGGCATATGTTATAATAACAGAATTGTGCCTTCATGACTTCCATCAATAATATAACATAAAAAAAAGATATTTCGATTACATAAATGTTACATAAAAAGTACAGAGGATTCCAACATGCCCCACTCCTTACCCTTCCCACACTCTCCTACATTAACAACATCCTTCATTAGTGTGGTACATTTGTTACAATTGATGAACACATTTTTGAGCATTGCCACTAAGTGTGGATTATAGTTTACATTATATTTTAAACTCTCTCCCACACATTTTTGTGAGTTATGACAAGAAATATACTGGTCTGTATCTGTATCATTCAGGACAATTCCAATGTCAAAAAATGCCACCATATTACAACTACTTTTTTTTTAAAAAAAAAAGATACTTAGGTTACATAAATGTTACATAAATAATATAGAGGATTTCCATATACCCTACTCCCCACACCTGCCACATTTTCCCACATTAACAACATCCTTCAATAGTGTGGTACATTCATTGCAATTGATGAACACATTTCAGAGCATTGCCACTAAGCATGGATTAAAGTTTGCATTGTAGTTTATACTCTTTCCCACCCAATTCTGTAGGTTATGGCAAGATATATAATAGCCTGAATCTCTCATTGCAATGTCATTAAGGACAATTCCAAGTCTCAGAAATGCCCCTGCATTACACCTGTTTTTCCCTCCCCCTAGAGCATTTTAATTACTCAAAAAAAAAACAACAATAAAAAACAAACCACTATCACACCCATATATTAGTGCTACTAATTACAAATCCTATGATGTGCTTTCACCATTTCTGTTCATTTCCAAACATTTGCAAACAATTTTTTTACCAATTCTGCACAGACTAAACCTCAGCTTTCTATCTCTAACAACATTCTGTTTTCTGGTAACTTACATTCTAGCTATTAACTCCATGAATTTGCTCATTATATTTATTACATAATTGCAAAATCATACAATAT
>JAQZBX010108364.1:0-10562 GCA_029593785.1 Cabassous unicinctus
TCTGGACTTTTAATTCATTTTGTATATATTTTTTTCTATTTGGTTGATCATTTCATTGTTTGTTCTCCACTTTTTTCTTCTTATTCCTCTGCACTTATTACTCAAGTTAATTATTCATTTTCATAGGTTTTATATGGTTCCTTTTGTACATTTTCTATTATTATTATTCTCAACCTTTTTGATTCATACTTCCATCCTTTTCTCTGGCCCTGAATTTTATTTTCAAGGGAACAGAGACAAGAGCAAGGAAATAGAATAAGAGGAATGCAGTATCCAAGTGAAAACTTACCACACACACAAAAACAGCAACAAACACTAGAATAGAAATAGAAGTTAATTAACTGAAGAAATCCATCATGCTGAGGCACCAATAAAAAATTGCAAACCATACTAAGAGAAAGGAAGATATGGCCCAGTCCAATGAATTAAATAAGAAGAGGAGGAGATGCAGAACATGGAACAGCTAATCAGAGATGTCAAAAAAATATAATGAATCAACTTAGTAAAGTGAAGGAAGAGATAAAGGATATTAAGAAACATTGGAAAAACATAACAAAGAAACTGTAAACATACATAAAATGATAACAGATATGATATTGATGAATGGCACAATACAAGAAATCAAAAATGTTATGGAAGCACATAAGAGCAGATTTGAGCATGCAGAAGAAAGAATCAGTGATGTGGAAGACAGTATAGCTGTAGTAAAACAGATAGAAGAACAGATAAGTAAAAAGATAGGAAAAATCCAGCAGTGACTCAGGGATTTGAATGACAACACAAAATGCACAAACATAGGCATTATAAGCATTCCAGAAGGTGAAGAGAAGGGAAAAGCAACAGAAGGGAAAACTACACCCAAAACAGTATAAATCCTAACAGGCCTACTCCAAGGCATATACTTGTCAAATTGTCCAATGCTCAAAACAAAGAGAGAATACTAAAAGCAGCAAGAGAAAAGAAAACCATCACATGCAAGGGAAGCTCAGTAAGATTAAGTGCTGGTTTCTCATCTGAAAACATGGAAGCAGGAAGGCAGTGGAATGACATAGTTAAGGTGCTAAAAGAAAAAAACTTCCAGCTAAGAATTTTCTCTCCAGCAAAGCTGGCATTCAAAAATGAGGGAGAGGGAAGCAGATGTGGCTCAAGCAACTGAGCTCCTGTTTACCACATGAGAGGTCCCTGGTTCAGTTCCCAGTGCCTCCTAAAGAATATAGAGAACTGGTGTGATGGGCAGCTGTGGGGAGTTGAAGCAGCAAGATGACTCAACAAGAGACAGAAAAAGAAAAATTATAATGAGAGACTCAACAAGGAAAGGTGCAGATATTCTTGGTGCCTCCTGAAGAAGACAGTGAGCTGATATGACAAGCAGGTTCAGGGAGCTGATGCAACAAGATGATACAACAAGAGACATGGGGAAGAAAATATAATGAGATACAAAATAAAGCAGGGAGCAGAGGTAGCTCAAGCAATTAGGCTCCTCCCTCCTACATCAGAGGTTCTGGGGACAGTTCCCAGTGCCTCCTAAAGAAACAAGGAACACAGACACAGCAAGTGCAAAAAAATGAGTGGGTGGTCAGAAATAAATAAATAGGATAAATCTTTTAAAAATGAGGGAGGGTTCAAATTATTCACAGACAAACAGAAATTAAGAGTTTGTCATCTTGAAACTTGCCCTTCCAGAATACTAATAGGAGTTCTGCAGGTTGAAAGGGAAAAATGGGAGCAAGACAGTTTGAGGATAGTGTAATAATAAAAAAGATAAAAATATAAATAAAAGCAGCATATGGCATACATGAACCTAAAGAAAATATGACTAATATAAGTAATTCCTTGACAATAATAACACTGAATATTAATGGCATAAATTCTATAATTAAGAGACACAGATTGGCAGAATGGGTGAGGAAATATGACCCACCTATATGTTGTCTACAAGAAATGCACTTTAGACCCAAGGATGCAAGGAAACTAAAAGTGAATTGTGGGGAAACAATTTTAAATGCAAACAATAACCAAAAAAGAGCATAGTAGCTATATTAATATCAGATGAAATAGACTTGAATTGCAAAATTATTGCAAGAGACAAAGAAGGAACACTATGTATTAATTAAAAGAGAAATCTATCAAGAAGAAAGAACAATCATAAATCTTTATGAACCTAACCAGGGCTCCTCAAAATACATGAGTAAAACACTGGAAAAACTAAATGGAGAAATATATGCCTCTACAATTATAGTGGGGGACATTTATACACCATTATCACCATTGGAACATCTCAAAAGAGAATCAATAAAGAAACAAAGACCTGGAATAATACATTACAAGATCTGTTCCTAATAGACATATACAGATCATTACACCACAATACAGTGGGAAATACATTCCTCTTGAGTGCACATGGATCATTCTCCAGGATAGACCACATATTAGGCCATAGAACAACTCTCAATGAATTCAAAAAGATTTAAAATATATAAAATAATTTCTCTGGCCACAATGGAATGAAACTGAAAAACAGTGAGGGGCAGAGATGCATATTAGGCACAAAGATAAAGAAGTTAAACAACACAATCTTAGACAATTGGTAGGTCAAGGAGTAAATTACAAAAAAAAAAAAATCAGAAACCACCTTGAAACAAATGAAAATGACAAAACAAAGTATCAAAACCAATAAGATGAAGCAAAAGCTGTACTGAGAGGGAAATTCATAGCCATAAGTGGCTATATTAAAAAAGAAGAAAGAGCTAAAATCAAAGACTTAACTGCAATCCACAAGGAATTAGAAAGAAAACAACAAACTAACACCTAAGCAAGCAGAAACAAGGAAATAAAAATGTTAGAGTAAACTAAATGAAATTGAAAATAAGAACACTAGGAAAAATAAACAAACCAAAAGCTGGTTCTTTGAGAAGACCAATAAAATTGACAATCCTTTAATTATATTAAAAAAAAAAGAGAGAGAAGATGCAAAAACATGAAATAATAGCTGAAGAAGGGAATATCACCACTGACACCAATGAAATAAAGAGTATCATAAGAGGATAACTTGAAAAATTGAATGCCAACATGAAGGATAATTTAGAGGAAATGGACAAATTCTTAAATTCTTAGAAACACACAAGCAGCTTACATTGACAAAAGAAGAAATGGAAGAACTCAAGAGACCATTCACAAGTAATGACATTGAATATTCATTAAAAACCTAACAACTAAGAAGACCCCAGGACCAGATGGCTTCACAGGTGAATTCTACCAAACATTCCAGAAAGATATAACACAAATCCTGCTGAAACTCTTCCAAAAAATTGAAGTGGAGGGAACTTTGCCTAACTCATTCTATGATGTCAACATCACCCTAATACCAAAGCCACAGAAAGATTTCAGAAGAAAGGAAAATTATTGACCCATCTCTCTAATGAACCTAGATGTCAAAATCCTCAACAAAATACCTGCTAATCATATTCAAACCACATCAAATGAATTACACATCATGACCAAGTGGGTTTCAACCCTGACATGCAAGGAAGATTCAGCATAAGGAAATCAATCAATGTAATACACCACATAAACAGAACAAAAGAAAAAAAATCACATGATCATCACTATAGATGCAGAAAAACCATTTGAAAAAATTACAGCACCTTTCCTCATAAAAATACTTGAAAAGATAGGAATAAAAGGAAACTTCCTCAACATGAAAAATGGTATATATGAAAAATCCACGGCTAATATATTCAATGATAAAATGCTAAAAACTTTCCTTCAAGGATCTGGAACAAGACTAGGATGCCCACAGTCACTGCTCTTATTTAACATTGGATTAGAAAACTTGCTGGAGCACTTAGGCAAGAAAAGATATAAAGGGCATCCAAACTGGAAAGGAAGAAGTAAAAATTTCACTCTTTGCAGATAACTTGATCCTATACATCAAAAGTCCTGAGAAAACTACCACAAACATTCTAGAGCTTATAAATGAATTCAACAAAATGGCAGGTTAAAAGATCATTGTGAAAAAATCAATAGCATTTCTGTACACTAATAATGAGCAATCTGAGAAGGAAATCAAGAAAAAAATTCCCATTACAATAGCAACTGAAAGAATCAAATACTTAGGAATAATTTTAACTAAAGATGTAAACAATTGTACAGAGAAAACTACACAACACTGTTAAGGGAAATACAAAAAGACCTACATAAATGGAAGAATATTCCCAGTTCATGGATAGGAAGACAAACATCATTAGATGTCTATCCTACCCAAACTGATTTACAGATGTAACTCAATGCCAATAAAATTTTTAATTGAATTGGAAAAGCTAACTATGGAATTTATTAGGAAGGGCCAGAGGCCCTGAAGAGCCAAAGACATATTGAAAAAGAAAATGAAATCAGAGGAATCACATTAACTGACTTTAAAACACACAACAAGAAGGGTGGGGCAAGATGGCATCAGTTTAGGTGGGCACTCGCCATCTCTTTCACTGGGAATGACTGATTGGGGACAGAGTCCAGCCCAAGAGTGCTGTTCTGGGAGCCCACGGAGCAGGACCCTTTGGGGCATGGATCTGGAGGGAGCTGGACAGGGAGAAAGATTGCACAAGATAAAACTGTGAGATTTAGCCCCGTGGAGACCACAAATGTCTAAGCGGCACCCTCGGGACAAAGAGGCAGGGTGTGTCCTGACTCCCACCGGCTACCTGGCAAAAGGGAACATTCTCTGGGAGTGGGTGGGTTCTGTCAGGAGGCAGAGAATGGTTTCCTTTCTGTGGGTTTGTTTGCCTGGACCCTCTTGGAGCTTTAGGGAGCACACCAGCTGGCTTGAAGTGGCACCAGGATGAGGGGAGAGATGAATCTGCTGAGGCAGCCTGATTTACCTAACTGCCCTGGAATACAGGGGCTTGGCTTGATAGAGGGTGGGGTCAGCCAATTTAATGGTTCCATGATGAGGACCATCAGAATTTCAACTCCCCTAAGACAGTCAGGCAGTGGAAAGCCCTTAATAAGTTTTCAAGAGCCTATTTATGTTTCCCTAGGGGGAAGGGGTGGTCTAGAAGAGGCTTGTAAATCATTTCAGTGATGTGAACTCAGTCATCAGTGTCCCATTTGAAATTCAAAATGCAACTCAATCTGACCAAGAGAGGGGAGGGGGGATCTGCTCACATAGCCTGCTTAATCCAGCTGCCCAGGAGAGTAAAATCTACCCAGGGGAAAGTGACTGAAGAGCTTTTTGAAGAGCTGGCTGACCCAACTGGAGAGGTAGCTCAGTAGAGGAATCTCTGCCTTGAATGTATCAGATCCCTGGTTCAATTCCTAACTTCTCTAAGTGTGGTGATCTACAGGGATATCTAACATCTGGCTGATATCTGTAGGACAGGGAAAATACAGACATTATTTTTGTACTACCTACTTTTGGGTCTGTTATTTTTCAAAAAAAAAAAATCACTTAAAAATTGTTTTAACTTAGTTTACTCACAAAAACCCACCTAGAAACCTGCAGAGAGAAGCCTACAGGGTAATTGATTGATAAACACAGGAAGCCTGAGAGGCTCCACAAGGGCCAAAGAAGAAATGCTGTTCTTCCTTCGCTTTGTTTGACTGCTTGCTTGTGTGTTTGTTTTTTGTTGGTGTTCTTGTTCTTGTTTTGTTTCTTGTTTTTCTTTTCTCTTTACTGCTTCCCCGCCTTTTCAAAATTAGGTGCTGCTAGATTGTTTATTCTTTGCTGTGCTTCTCTTTCCTTGATTTTCCATTTTCAGTTTATACTGATTTTGCCTACCAACACTATCATTTTCCTTCCTTCATCTTTCTATATTCTGCTTTCTGTTGTGGTGCTTACAGTCCACCTTTTTTATTAGACCTCAACTTCACTGATTTTGATTTCTATCTTGTCTATTCTGTTTTATTTTATTAATTTTTTTCTTTCTGTCTTTTCTTTTCTTTCTCTCTCTCCTCTTCATTCTCACCTTTTAAATCATTCTACCAATTTTTCTCTATTTGGTTTCCCTTTTCATTGTAGTTACTCTACTTCTTTTATTCCTATTACTGTACACTGCTTACATGAGATAAATATTCATTTTACTAAGTCTTATATGGCCTCTTCTAAATTTTATTATTATTTCTATTCTTTTTCTTTTCAGACCTCTTTCAATTTCTCTGGCCCTAATCTTTTTCTTTCAAGGGAACATAGAAAACAGCAAGGAAATAGAATAAGAAAAACAAAGTGTCAGAGAGAAAACTTAACACACACACACAAAACCAGCAGCTAAACAAAACTCTAGAGCAGAGAGAGAAGCTAATCAATTAAATAAACCCAGCAAGATAAATGATGACCAGAGGACAACAAAAAATTACAAACAAATACTAAGAAACAGGAAGACAAGGACCAGTCCAACGAACAAACTGAAAACCAGGAAGAAAGGCAGAACACTGAAGAACTAATCAGAGGTGTCAAAACAAATATCATGGACCAACTTAATGAAGTGAAGGAAGAGATTAAGGGCATTAAAAATACACTGGGAGAACACTAAACAAATTGTAAACATAAATAAACAGATACTGGATATGATGGTGAAGAATGGCACAATCGAAGAAATGAAGAAAACATTGAAATCACATAACAGCAGATTTGACAAGGCAGAAGAAAGAATTAGTGATGTAGAAGACAGTATATCTGAAATCAAACAGATAGTAAAAGAGATAGATAAAAAGAAAAAATCCAGCAGGGAATTAGTGATTTAAATGACAACACAAATTGCACACACATATGCATTATAGGCATCTCAGAGGGAGAAGAGAAGGGAAAGGGAAAAGAAGGAGTGTTGAAGGAAATAAAGACTGAAAACTTCCCAACCATATTGAGGGAGATAGACGTACAGGAAGCACAGCGCACCCTTATCAGTATAAATCCTTACAGGCCTACTCCAAGACATACTTGTCAAAATGCCCAATGCTCAAGACAAAGAGAAAATACTGAAGGCAGTAAGAGAAAAGAGAACCATCACATATAAGGGAAGCTCAATAAGATTAAGTGCTGATTTTTCAACTGAAACCATGGAGGCAAGAAGACAGTGGTATCACATATTCAAGGTACTCAAAGAAAAAAAATTCTAGCCACGAATTCTCTATACAGCAAAGCTGGCATTCAAAAATGATGGTGAGTTCAAAATATTCCTAGATAAACAGAAATTGAGAAAGTATGCCAATAAGAAACCTGCCCTTCAAGAAATACTAAAGGAAGATTTACAGGTTGAAAGAAAAAAAAAAACAGGAGAGAGAGAGTTGGAGGAGAGGGTAAGAACAACTAAAAAGACTAAAAGAAAACTAAAAGCAACATATGACATACATAGACCGAAAGACAATATGGCTGATATAAGAAATTCCTTAAGAGTAATAACACTGAATGATAATGGATTAAACTCATCAGTGAAGAGACACAGATTGGCAGAATGGATAAGGAAATATGACCCAACTATATGCATTATAAAAGAAACACACCATAGACTAGGGATTCAAAAAGGCTGAAAGTGAATGGCTGGAAAATAATTTTGCAAGCAAACAACAACCAAAAAAAGGGCAGGAGTAGCTATACCAATATCAGACAAAATAGACTTTAAATGCAAAACTATTGTAAGAGACAAAGATGGACAATATATATTAGTAAAAGGGGCAATCTTTCAAGAAGAAAGAACAATCATAAACATTTATGGACCTAATCAGGGTGCCTCAAAATATATGAGGCAAACACTGGAAAAACTAAATGGAAACATTAATGCCTCTACAATTATAGTAGGGGACTTTAACACACCATTATCATCATTAGACAGAACATCTTAACAGAGATTCAATTCAGAAACAAAGACTCTGAATAATAAATTAGAGGACTTGGACTTAATAGATATATACAGAACTCTACACCCAAATGTAGTGAGATATACATTCTTCTCGAGTGCACATGGATCATACTCCAAGATACACCACATCCTAGGCCACAGAACAACTCTCAATGAATTCAGAATGATTGATATTATATAAAGTAATTTCTCTGACCACAATGGAATGAAATTGGAAATCACCAAGGCACAGAGAACCAGATTAGGCATAAAGATATGGAAGTCAAAAAAACACATTCTTAGACAAACAGTGGGTCAAGGAGGCAACCTCAAAAGAAATTGGTAACTCCCTCGAAAAGAAGGAAAATGACAACACGACATATCAAAACATTTGTGATGCAGCCAAACCTGTACTGAGAGGGAAATTCATAGCCATAAATGAATATATCAAAAAAGAAGAAAGAGATAAATTTGAAGACCTAACTGCATACATGGAGGAATTGGAAAAACAACAACAAATTAACCACAAAGGAGGTAGAAAGAAAGAAATAACAATGATTAGAGCAGAACTAAATGAAATAGAAAATAAGAAAGCACTAGAAAAAATAAACAAACTAAAAACTGGTTCTTGAAGAGGATCAATAAAATTGACAAACCCTTAGCCAGACTAACAAAGAAAAAGAGAGAGCAGATGCAAATACACAAAATAAGAAATGAAGAAGTGGATATCACCACTGACCCCACAGAAATGAATAGTATCATAAGAAGATACTTTGAAAAATTATATGACAACAAGAATGATAATTGAAAAAGCAAGATGGTGATGGCTTAGGAGGACAACTGCAGACAGCTCCCAGATAACGGTAGATAGTGGAAGGGGTTTGGCACAGGGGTCTGCGCTGTGGGCATGTGGAGTAAGAAGCTTGGGACATCTATCTGGACAGATTGACGGTGTGGACTGAACAATAGAGATTCGGAACATAGAAAAAAGCAAGAAAATAAAATAAGAAGAAAAAATATCAAAGAGAAAACTTTACACACACACAGAACCACCAGCTAAATAAAACTCTAGAGCGGAGACTGAAGCTAATCACCTGAATGAATCCATCAAGATAAAATGATGACTAGAGGGCAACAAAAAATTACAAACCACACTGAGAAACAGGAAAACATGGACCAATCCAATGAACAAACTAAAAACAAGGAACTGAAGCAGATCATTGAACAACTAATCGAAGCTTTCCAAACAAATATTATGGACCAACTTAAAGAAGTGAAGGAAGACATTAAGAATTTAAAAAAGACACTTGGAGAACTTACTGAAGAAAGAGTAAACAATCCCAAAAAGATAATGGCTATGATGGTGAACAATGGCACAATCCAAGAAATCGAAACGATGCTGGATTCACATAGCAGCAGATTTGAACAGGCAGAAGAAAGAATTAGTGATGTGGAAGACAATACAACTGAAATCAAACAGATAGTAGAACAAATAGACAAAAAGATAGAAAAAAATCCAGCAGGGAATCAGGGAATTAACCGACAACACAAAACATTCAAATATACGCATTATGGGCATCCCTGAAGGAGAAGAGAAGGGAAAGGGAACAGAAGAAATGTTGAAGGAAATAATGGCTGAAAACTTCCCAACCTTCTTGAGAGAGATGGATGTGCAGATCCAGGAAGCAAAGCGCACCCCAAACAGAATAAATCCCAACAGGCCAACTCCAAGACATATACTTGTCAAAATGTCCAATGCACAAGACAAAGAGAAATTACTCAAGGCAGCAAGAGAAAAGAGAACCATCACATACAAGGGAAGCACAATAAGATTAAGTGCTGATTTCTCAGATGAAACCATGGAGGCAAGAAGACAGTGGTATAATATAGTCAAAATACTAAAAGAAAAAAACTTCCAGCCACGAATTCTCTGCCCAGCAAAACTGGCATTCAAAAATGATGGAGAGTTTAAAATATTCACAGATAAACAGAAATTAAAAGAGTATGTCAAAAAGAAGCCTGCACTTCAAGAAACACTAAAGGAAGTTCTACAAGTTGAAAGGAAAAAACAAGGGAGAGAGAGTTGGAGGAGAGTTTAAAAGCAACTAACATGACAAAAAATAAAAACAAAACAATATGTGACATACATTTATCCAAAGAAATATGGCTGAAGTAAGAAATTCATTACGAGTAATAACACTGAATGTTAATGGACTAAATTCACCTATCAAGAGACACAGATTGGCAGAATGGTTAAAGAAATATGATCCATCTATATGCTGTCTACAAAAAACCCACCTTCGACCCAGGGATTCAAGGAGGCTTAAAGTGAATGGCTGGAAAATCATTTTACAAGCTAACAATACCCAAAAATGGGCAGGAGTAGCTATTCTAATATCAGAAAAAATAGACTTTAAATGCAAAACTATCATAAGAGACAAAGAAGGACACTATATATTAGTAAAAGGGGTAATCATTCAAGAAGAGAAACAATCATAAATATTTATGCACCTAATTGGGGTGCCTCAAAACAAATGAAGCAAACCCTGGAAAAACTAAGTGGAGAAATAAATGCCTCTACAATTATAGCAGGGGACTTTAACACACCATTATCATCATTAGACAGAACATCTAGACAGAGAATCACTAAAGAAACAAAGGCTCTCAACAATACATTAGAGGACCTGGACTTAATAGACATATACAGAACACTACACCCAAATACAGCAGGAT
>JAQZBX010108365.1:0-10561 GCA_029593785.1 Cabassous unicinctus
AATGTTCATAGATATATATGATTGATGCCGTTGTCTTTATTTGACCCCTTTACCATTATACAATTATTTTCTTTCACCTGGGAAGTAGTTTTATTTTTAATTATAACTGTGATTGCTTACAGAAAAATTATGCAGAATGAACAGAGTTTCCAAAGTAGAAGCCCCTGCACACATTTTTCCTTATCATTAATAATTTATAATGGTATGGTAACTTTGTTACAATTGATAAACCACTATTATTGTTATTATAGAGTTAATGATACTCCATATACACCTGTACTGTTCCTATTCCCTTCTGCAAGCCCTCTTTTTATTGTAGTTATTATATATTCTATCCTCATGGACTGTATAACCCTAAGCATAGATTATCTTTAACTTTTATGCACTTGAATTATAGAAATTTTAAAATATGGAGTTATGTACAAAAAACCCAATACATTATCACTGGTATTTATAATTACAAGAAAGATTGACATTACCAGAGATCTTAAATATTTATGTAATTTGACTCACTGTTGAGTGCCCTTTCATTTTTGTCTGAAGGACTTGTTTAAAATTATTTGTAGGGCAGCCCAAATGGTGAAAAACTCCTGTAGGATTTTTTGTTTGTTTTAATAAGGGATGCCATATTAATCTTCCCCTTCTTTTCAAAGGCCTGTCTGTCTAGATATAATATTCTTAGAAGTGAATCATTTTCTGTCAACACTTGGAATATTTCATCTTCCTTTGCCTTTTTGCCTTCTTGATTTCTGTCTTCATGATTTCTGTTAAAAAAAAATGTTGCTTAATCTTATTGGGACTCACATGGACAAAACATGTTGCTTTACTCATGCAGCTATCAGAACTCTCTCCTTGTACATGGCATTTTCCTGTGGGATCCCAATGTGTCTGGGCATGTTTTTTCTATGATGTTATCCTCTATGGTGTTGTCTGTGTCCCTTGATTGTGCATATACATGCCTTTCATTATATCTGAGAAGTTTCCCATAATTATATCTTTGGATATTCCTTTTGCCAATTTCCCTTTATTTTCTTTCTGTGTGTCCCAAAAAGCATATGTGGTATTTTTGATTTTGCAACATATGTCCATTCCACCAGGTGTAGAAGGGCATTCAGATTCCTGAGGTTCCAGTTTCCTTTCTCCCAATGGAATTGTTTAACAACTAGCCAAGACTGGCAGATCCATTTTCCTGAAAACTCTGTCACATTGTGGAGCAGTATGTGCTCCTGCAAGTCTGTGATTCACTTCGACAGGGAGCATAGTAAGCTAAAACCTGCCACCTGAAAAGCCAAAGCACTGCCTATGAAATGCCACCCACTTGGCTCCTCAAGAGGAATGAGTTCTGGGTGGAGACCCCATGATGTTCCTGCAGGAGGGATTTCTGGACTGAGGTTCATGCCAGGTCCCCATGGCCGTACTGCATGCAGCTTCCCTGGCACCATTCAAATTTGGTTGCACAGATGATTTTTGGGAAGGGGAAGGGCTGGGTGCTGTTAACAGTGTTGACCATGGTTCTGCCAGGAACTCTGCAGGAATACAAAGTGCTAAAGGGATGGCTCCCCACAGCACACACACCAGTAGCCTGAGCAATCTCTGGTGTGTTCTTGTCTAGTCCAACCCTGGGGATGACTGCTGGATGTCACACCTTCTGAGCCAGTCCTCGCTGGGGTCTACATTGAACCCTGCCCCACCTTTCATGGGCCATCCCATCACCAGCCTCCTGTTTTGCCACTGCCAGAAAGAGCACCCAGCCACCCAGCCCTTGGCCAAAGAGTGCCACTCACTGAGCAATATTCTTTGTGGTGAATTGCATCCCTAGTAAGATGAAGCCATGAAGCTTCTGGGTTACTGTAAGGTCCCTTACACTCTGTTTTAAAATTTATGATTTCTTTCAAACTCTTTTCTCTTTTGTTTTCCAGTTTTACATTATAGGATTTATTAACTGCTTTGAAAAAAAAACATTATTTTATGTTTTGGCTAGACCATATTGAATGGGAATATATCTCAATACAACTGCTTAAACATCCATAAATATTATTGCAAAAATAGCCAGGAATACCAGTGATGTAGAAGAAGTGAACTGGAGAGATTGAGAAGGTAGGTGATTCTGTGTGTGTTTGTGTGTCTAAATTTGTTGATTATTATCAAAATAGTGAAAATGCTTTAGTAATGACTGACATGATGAACACAGACCACTGTGATTATAGCAAATGCCAGGGATTTTACACTTCACCTCAGTTGAATTCTTTATTATAAAGACTGTATAAAATTGATTTATAAAAATAAATATGGTTGTTTGGGGGAAAATGCCCAATGGGAGATAGGGGCCACAGTTAGTAGTCATATTTGATGATCCTCTTGCCTAGTTTGGAACAACTGTATCACCACTAAGTCAGGAGTTGGTGGAGGCTGATGTGTGGGATACCTGTGTGATTTACACATGCTTATTTTGAAAGTTCTCAATGTTTACTAGACAATGTTGTTGTAAGCTCAGGTGTGAATTGTAAAATTCTAAAAAAAGCATTTTTTACAAGCAGAGGATGTGAATAGTCACACACAGAGGTTTTGGATTTCCTTATTTCTCTATTCAGGTCTTCCATTTTTCTGTTCTTCAAATTTAGATGCTGTGTACATGGGTGCAATTAGATTGACAGCTTTCCCTCAGACTGGATGCTGCATCCCATGACCAGTAAAAGCCATTCTGCCTGACATCTGGGGACTGACTGGTCGCATTGTGTTTTGTGTCCTTGTTCAGCCTGTAGATGTTTTTTTGCCTCTTGGTGGTGGGCAAAGGCATCTGGATGCCACTGGGACAGAGTTGGACTTTGGGGACTGTGCATCATTGTTGTGAGGGAGTTTTCTGTGAGCTGCCAGCCTTGCTTTTTACCCTAAGAATAACTTTCATTTTACTGCAGATGCTTTTGTAGAAGTAGAATGTGTCATGGCAGCAGTTGTTTACATATGAGTAACCAGTTCAGAATCCTCTCTATATGAGAAAATATCAAAGAATTATGAGACTAATCAAAAATGCTTTCTGTGAAAGAACTAGAGCTGGCTGCCATTAGAGGAAAGACTCATAAATTAATTCACAAAGATCTCCTCAATATTACTGATTTAAAATTGGGCTTATTCAAATATTAAAAATCAGAGAGAAACACGTGGATATAGCTTGTCATTATGCTCCCAGTATGTGTAGATACCATTATTTAATTGTTGAAAATTGTACAGAAATTTTTGCACCAATTGCCTTCACCTCTAAATGAAATCATTGAGACCTCTCATGTTTCAAGACTGAACTTTTCAAAGAAAGTGACTAAATAACTTACATTTTCACGTACTGTGTATTTATCTTTTAAGTAATGCATTCATACTTTGGAAAGAATTTATATTCAAATTATATTAGATATTTAAGAGTTATTTTCAAAGTTTGTATTTTATAAATGTTTTTTCTCTTATAACGCCACCAAATATGGGCAGGACAAAATAGTGTCAACAATTACTACTGCTTACTACTACTTACTACTGATTAGAGTGCATATCATACATTTAATGTAATTTCCTCCAACCCACACTATTTTTATTTTTTAAAGTATATTTTTATTACATAATGTGAACTTAGAAAAAAATCATGCGCAATGGAAGACTTCACATAAAAGAACCTTCCATCAACACACCACAACATGATCAAAGCTTTGTTACAGATTATGAGATAATATCATCAGACTATGACCACTAGTCCATAGTGGATATTTGGCACACTTTGTCCTTCACCTCCCATTATCAACATAGAATGTTTGGTGTGGATGTTGCCTGTTTATCATGGCTTCTCATATGTTTACTAATTTTCCCTCATAATCATCATTTTGTCTCCTGTTTTATTCATAATACATCTATATTTGGACCAGGACCTCTAAACAGAATTAGAGATTTGTGACCCTGTTCTAGGAAGGCATCATTTTTTCTTCATTCATGTGTGTTCTATTTAGCTTCATCATCAATTTAGGAGAAAACTATTCAAAAGATTACCTCCCACATGCCTCCATGGCCCCTGCCCCCCAAAATGGGCAGTGGATATGTTCAAGAAACACCTTCTGGGGATCCCCATGGTGGAGGAGGTGTAAGCTGAATCACCACACTGGACAGCTGGCCCCACCAGTTGGTTGCATTTCCCTGGATCTGTGCAGAGAGGAGGTGGTGGCTTCTCCTACCAATTTCAGCCTTCTCTGCCAGGATTCATTTTGGAACCAGGAGCCTGCAGGCAAATTTACCATTCCTTGAACAGATTTCCATCCCTGGGTAAGCACAGATATATCTGGTGTCACATAGGATTGGATAGACTGTCTTATCACTAATGTGTAAATAGTTTCTCTTTTTTGTGGTCATTTCTTTTGGATCCTTGGCTGACTGAAATCTGAGCAGCTCCCTTTGCAAACATCAGGGCTTTTCTAGTAATCTTGTTAGGATTGAATACTAGTTCATTTCACCTCTCTTCTCAGTCCACCTCTGACTGGTTGTAGTTATTTGAAATTCTTAAGAGTGGCTTTGACCTAACATAATGTTCATGCTAGCCTTGTTCCAGGTAGACTTAAAAACAACAGGAATCCGTTCTTCTGTTTGAGCAGTGAAGGCTCTCATAACCTTGTAACAATCTGCCATGTCCTTCTAGTATTTTTCTCATTTTCCTTCTCTTTCTGTTGCCCCCTCCACACCCCCTTCTTAATCTTTGGTTGCTTGCTTGATGTCTATTGAAGGCGTGGTGTGGTGATCAGGATTCTGTACATTTCTTTGTAGAAATAAACACCTCTTTTGAATTGATCCAGGACTGCAGAAGAGATATATTTTTGGTACATTATTTTTCTTTTGCACTTCCTAATGCATGCTTGTTAATTGGAATAATCAATTTCATTCCATAATACTATATCAGAAGGACTATTGAATAAATTTTTGAATTTTCTCACTCCATAAAATTAAGAGTTGGCCTATTGTTTTCTGCAATAATTCATTCCAATAAGATGTGAAGAATTCCCAAATAGGAAACTGATAATATACAATTAAATTTGATGTAAATGAAAATAAAATCACCAAATCTGGAATTCATGTCATTCTTAGAGAATATTGGGTCTAATAGTTAGGGCTGTAACATAGAAATAAGAATAATGCCATCACTGATTCAATTATGTCAAAATTATTATTAACCAATAAATGTTTCTTCTACTATGGTGTATTTCTTAGAATGCATTATATTACAACTAAACTTGCCTTACAATTTCTTTTTCTTTTGTGGAATACATTTTCATTATATTAGATATGTAACATCCAGGAGTCTTCATCTGAAAAATCCTTCTTCACAGAATGATTTACAATTCTAAAATAAACCACATTTCTTAAAATCTCCCAACCTCTCAGACAGATCATTTAGTTTTGAGAAGTTCTCAAGCTCCTGTGTAGGAGACAGTTTTGATAAAATTTATTTCTCTCTTGAAACAAATTTCACCATGATTTTAGTAGTTGATTTCCTTATATTCATGTTATTATTAGAGCAGTTGGATTACCAAAAAATTCTTGCAGAAAAGAGAGAATTTCCATTTATCCCTGAGGTATTTTCCTTATCATTAATATTTTATATTCCTCTATTCCCTTACTGTTCACCTATCTATAGAATCAATCTTTTATTGACTGTGGCATATTGATTTCTCCTATTAGTAATGTACCACTATCTCTTTCTCCCTTCAAATTTGTCAATATTTGCTTCATATATTCTCTAGCTTTGCAGTATTTATATATATTTTATATATATATATTTAATTGTTGTCTTTGGCTTTAATTGACCCTTTACCATTATATAGTGATTTTCTTTGTCCTAGGCAGCAGTTTTATTTTTAATTATAACTGTGATGCTTTACAGAAAATTCATGCGGAATGAACAGAGTTCCTGTAGAAGTCCCAACACACATTTTCTTCATCATTAATAATTTACATTAGTTTGGTACTTTTGCTACATTTGATATACCACTATTATTTTTTTATAGGATTTCCTATAATCCATATACACCTATACTGTTCCTATTCCCTTTTCTAACAGCTCTTTTTGTTGTAATTTTTATATATTATATCCTCATATACTGTATGTCCCAAAGCATAGATTATCTTTAATTCATAAGTGTATGTAATTCATACACTTGAATTACAGAAATTTTAAAATATGGAGTTACATACCAAAAACCCAATACATTATTACTGGTATTTATAATTACAAGAAAGTTTGACATTGCCAGAGATCTTAAATTTTTATGTAATTCGACCCACTGTTGAGTGCCCTTTCATTTCTGTCTGAAGGACATGCTTAAAATTGTTTGTAGGGCAACCCAAGTGGTGAAAAACTACCACAGGACTTTTTGTTTTTTTTAATATGGGGGTGATTAATCTTCCCCTCCTTTTCAAAAGCAGTCTGACTAGAAATAATATTCTTAGAAGTGAATCATTTTCTGTCAACACTTGGTTTATTTCATCTTCCTTTGCCTTTTTGACTTCTTGATTTCTGTCTTCATGATTTCTCTTGAGAAATTGTTGCTTAATCTTTTTGGGACTCACATGGACAAATCACATTGCTTTACTCATGCAGCTTTCAGAACTCTCTCCTTGTCCATGGAATTTTCCTGTGGGATCCCAATGTGTCTGGGCATGGTTTTTTATGATTTTATCCTGTATGGGGTGTCTGTGTCCCTTGATTTTTCATATACATGCCTTTCATTATATCTGAGAAGTTTCCCATCATTATGTCTTTGAATATTCCTTCTGCCAAATGCCCTTCATTTTCTTTCTGTGTGTCCCAAAAAGCATATATGGTATTCTTGATTTTACAACATATGTCCCTTCCACCAGGTGTAGAAGGGCATTTGGATTCCTGAGGTTCCAGTTTCCTTTCTCCCAATGGAATTGTTTAACAACTAGCCAAGACTGGCAGATCCATTTTCCTGAAAACTCTGTCACATTGTGGAGAGATCTGTGCTCCTGCAAGTCTATGACCCAGTTCTATAGGGATTTTAGTAAGCTAAAAGCCACCACCCAAGAAGCCACAGCACTGCCTGTGTAATGCCACCGTCTCCATTCCTTGAGAGGATTGGAGTTTTTCTTGAGACTCTGCCATATTCCTACAGGAGGATTTACTGGAATGAAGTTCACATCAGGTGCCCATTGCTCTACTGCATGCAGGCTCTCCTGAGACAGCCCCAAAGTCAGTTGCTCAGGTGATTTTCAAGAAGGGAAAGGGCTGGGTGCTGTCAACAGGGTTGACCATGGTTCTTCCAGGAATCTGTAGGAACCCAGGGGACTTAAGTGATCCCTCCCCCCAACACACACACCGGGAACCTGGGAGCTTCTTTGTGTGTTCATGTCTAGTCCACCCCAGGGGATGTACTTTAGAAATCACACATTTTGAGCTAGGCCTTGGAGTCTTCAGCCCTGATCCCTGGCCTAGGCATGCCTGGGCCATTCCATCAGCAGCCACCTGCTGCTGCCATGCAGAACTGTCTGCTGCCTAGCTCCATGTCTATGAGTGCCACTCACTAGCCAAGGATCCTGCCAGGTACTGGCATCCATAGTAGGATACTGCCATGGTGTTTTGGGGATACCCAAGTATTCCTTACACTGTCTTTTAAAATTTATTATTTCTTTCAAACTCTTTTCTCCTTAAATTTACAATTTTACCTTAAAGATTTTATTAACTGTTTCATAAAAAAAACATTCCTTTCAGGTTTGGGGTAGACTACATGGTACGGGAGTATACCTTAATAAAATGGCATAAGAAACTAATAAATAGTATTGCCAGAATAGGAAGAATTGGCAGCTGTGTGGAGCAGGGGAACATAAATTCCAAAGTAGGGACCACTGACAGGGTGCAAAACCCCTGAGCTGTCTGCCCTGACTATAGTGTCTGGATGTCTCCAGAGCCCTCAGGAACACTCCTAGTTGAATCAATATTTACTTTGTCAGTCAATGAGATCTTTTTGAGATGTACATAAGCGTAACCTCTGTAATGACCTGCAGATACATTTTGAAGTCTTTTTCCATATAAACTCATTTGTCTTCCCCCTTTCACCTTTTGGGTCAATGTCTTTTTCCAGTTGAATTGTTCATTGGTGCTTGGTAGTAATTCCTCTGTGCCAGGGAGGCTCATCCCTGGGAGTCATGTCCCATGCTGGGGGAAGGTAATTAATTTATATGCAGAGTTTGTCTTAGAAAGAGGCCATGTGAGCAAAAATGAGGCTCTCAATAGATAGCTCTTAGGCACCCTATAATACTCATCTAAGTTTCAATTTCAAAAGAAAAGGTTCATAAGTACAGTCATTAATATCAACCACCTGTCAATGGTCCATACTCTTTCACTAATCACTGCCTCTGTACTCAGAGGATTCTTGCTGTCCCATTAGAGAATGTGGCAGAGATCCCCAGGACAGGAACTCAATATTCTTAAGGTTATTGTTTGAATCTCCACATACTGTGCTAATGTTCCATGAATGCTTGAACATATTCAAATGCCTTATAGGTTTGCCTGAGGTGAACCTACTTCCATGCATCCCCCATCACTGAAACCCCACACCAGTGATCCTCCCCTGCCACAATTGTGACTATTCTGTGGCTCAAAACTTCTTCTGAAATGAAGCCAACAAAACCACCAAATACAATTAATAAGAAAATGAAATAACAATGATGGTTTTAAACATAACAAATAAAACACAAAAAAATTAAAAATAAATTTGAAATAATAATTTAAAAATTAAAAATAAAACTATTTGACATTATGTCTTTCATTACTGTAAGATCTCTTGTCTTGTATGTACAGTGATATTTTCTTCCATTTTTTTCACTCATTCCTTTTTTGTCATTTTGTCTTCAAAGAAGCTTTAAGTTACAGAAGAATCATGTGCAGAATATAGAGGATTCCCACATACCCAAGCTCCTCCTCCATTCCCCTTTTCATTATTAGCATTTTACATGTGAATGGTACATTTCTTACCATTGATGTCCAAATATTGAAATATTGCTACTAACCATGGTCAATGATTTCCATTATGATTAACATTTCAGAGCATAGCTTTTATAAATTTTGATGAAATATAACATGGTCTGTATCTGTCATTTCGAGATCATGTAGAACAATTCCATCTATGCCCCATGTTCCATTTATTCTATTCCTTCCTCCCCCTCACCTTGGGACCCATGTCATCCACCAAGCTTCAATCCCTGAGAAGTAGATTGATAATTACTTGCAACAACATTGAGGGCTTTACCTACTGGCCTGTCCTCCCTTATTAAGCACTGCCTATGCTCTCAAGAGACTAACCCCTCAATTTGAGGACATAGCAGGATTCCCCCAGATGGAATCCAACAATTTCATCCTCATTGTGTGGGCCTTCCCCCACTGATATAACACATTGTGACAGGATGAACTCATAGACCCTCCCTAGAAGCCTGCCTCAATGTGCCCTATTCTGCATGCCCCCTACATCCAACACCTTAAACCAGTAACCCTTCCCTGCCACATTGCCAAAAGAAGAGCCCCAAAGTTGTAGTTTCAACTATATTTCCACAAACCCCTGAATTCACCTGTTCCCTCCCGCAAGCCTTCCTCAGTTCCATGGACAGTTTGACCCATCCTCCCCACCCTACACCCCTCACAAACCAGCACTACCCAAACCAATAGTATCACTGCACCATTGTCATGCCCATCCACTGCACAACTACACACTTCCACCTTATCATAGATTTTGCCCATATGGGCATTGGCTCACAATCTTCTTCCTTTCCATCTCCTTTAAACCTATCTTCTAGACTCTAGCTCTGTGAATCTGTTCAATTTGCTTAATATCAGTGTGGTAATGTAATATTTGTCATTCAGTGCCTGGTTTGCATCACTCAACATATAGTCTTCAAGATTCATCCAGCTTATCACTTGTGTCAATATTGCATTCTTTCTTACAGCTAAGTAATATTCCATTGTATGTATATATCACCATTTGTTTATCCATTGATCTGTTGATGGATATTTGTGTTGTTTCCAACTTTTGTCAATACTGTGTAATGCTGCTATGGTCATTGGTGTGCATATATATCTGTTCATGTCCCTGCTTTCAATTCTTCTGGGTATATACCCAGTAGAACACCATTACATTTACGGTAACTTCCTACGTGACAAAAAACAATTCCAAGGTACTTGATGGACTTTTGCTGAGTGAAACTTTAAAAAATAGACAGAATGTATCTTTGTACATGTGATCCTACTCTCTACACACCTATATTTTTATTAGAGAAGTTGTGGGTTTACAAAATTATCATGCATTAAATACAGCATTCCCATACACAACACAGTTATTAACATTTTGCTTTGGTATATTTTATTTGTTACAATTGATGACACATTTCTATAATTATACTGAGTCTGGTTAAACATAGGATTCACTGTGTGTGTAGTTCAGCTTTAAGGATTTTAAAAGTATTTTATTCTATTACCACCTATACAAGCTAAACTTTCCCTTTTAACCATATTCATATACATATATAT
>JAQZBX010108366.1:0-10561 GCA_029593785.1 Cabassous unicinctus
ACACATGCCTCTTCTCTCCCTTCTATTTGAATCTGTAGTTGATGTTGGAGTTGGTAGGTGTATATGCAAGAGATTGAATCTTTGGCCTGGCTATGTTCCA
Source organism: Cabassous unicinctus (assembly GCA_029593785.1). Classification (NCBI taxonomy): domain Eukaryota; kingdom Metazoa; phylum Chordata; class Mammalia; order Cingulata; family Chlamyphoridae; genus Cabassous; species Cabassous unicinctus. Next base: position 101 of record JAQZBX010108366.1, read on the forward strand.
GCTGGTCCCTGAGCCTCAGCAGAGTTGCAAAACCTACTCTTCAGTTCATTGGGCTCACCCAGGACAACTAACAAGGAGGTTAGGAAGTACAACCACTATTCCAAGGAACTGAGAGAGTCTACAACTGCAAGCAAGAGAGTCCCATCCATCGGCTCTATGGGATCAAAGATCCCTCTCAATTAGAGATAGATTGGGGATCACCATCTCAGAATCCTCAGGATTGCAAAATAAAATATGTACTAGAGTGGAATTACTGATATTCTACTATAGACTTATTGTGATTCTAACAATAGAAGAAAATATGTCATTAATATGGAGACAGTGGCCACTGGAGGTGCTGAAGGCAGGAAGAGGGAAAAAGAGATGTAATATGGGGGCACTTTGGGGACATGAAACTATTCTGAATGACATGGCAATGACAGATAGGCCATTATATATTCTGCCATAACCCACAGAATTGAGTGGGAGAGTGTGTGAACTCCAGTATAATCTATAATCCCTCTTTAGTGGCAATGCTCCAAAATATGTTCATCAATTGCAATGAGTGTACTACACTAATGAAAAAAGTTGTTAATGTGGGGAAAATTGGGAGGTGTAGGGAGTCGGGCTTATGGGAATCCCTTATATTTTTTTATGTAACATTTTATGTAATATAAGTATCTTATAGAAAAAATTTAAAAAAATATTGAAAAAATACAAGTGATATCACAGCAAAAAAAAATTCTTAAAAATGCTGTCACTGTCCTTTTGTACACATTTGGAAATGCACATTTTTTTTTTACTGTAGTCAGATGGTCCAACTTGCATGTTCTGACACCTTCATCAATTATATAGTTATGTGCTTTGTAGCTAGCTTGCTGCCTGGTGTTCCCCTCACTGGGATTCTTTACTATTATTGTAATATTGTGTGCTCTATATTTGTAATCACATCAGTTTGGGGGAAGAATTAAGCATTTTCAAATTGTGTGTTCTACCTTTCACTTGTTTCCTTGTTTATTGTATGTGTGGGAATAAAAGTGAGGTCATGAGTTCTTTGCTATGCACATGCATGTGTACCAGACTTGGTGATATACCCCATGGAAACACCCATGCTGAACCCCATTGTGTGCTGTTTGAGAAAAAAAGACATAAATGGTCTCTGAGGAGATTCTTTCTGGGGAATCCTTACAAGGGTCATTTTTCTTCAGGCTGAAATAGCTGCCTGTGATTGCAGGGCCCTAATCCTCAGAAACTGAAATTGTGCCTCCATAAATATTCCATGGAACCATATTATGAAGTAAACCATTCAATCATACATTGTATTACTAAAGTAAAAACTGTTTTGAACAATTTATATCTACACGTTAAATATGAAATCTTGGCGTCTATATTTCTAGGCATTTATATAATGGGTGTAGGACTTGATGACATGTTCTATATTATTTTACTAGTAAATAATAAGATCCTTTCTGTTCCTCTATACAAAACTTTGTCTTTTTTCCACACTTTCTCATATATTGTAAAAACCATATCTATGAAGAGGCTATTTATAAACTCTGTTAGCCATTTATTGGCATTTATGTTCAAAACCATACTCAATGCCCATGACCAAAGGATGACATATAAAGAGCTTGAAATTCTGTGCAATATTTACTCTTTGATTGAAGGTTCTGAGTAAGGTGATTAAGTATTCCTCCATAAACGTACATGTCCTTCTAACATTTCCTATTAATATGGAAAATACTCTCAAGGTTATTCCCATTTAAATTTTAGTTATCTAAAATGTGCTTGAATAACAGAATGATCATGAATGCTGTCCTCCAGTATCTGAAAAAAATACTCAAAATAAGAAGTACTCAATTGTTCTTAATGCCCTCAATTTGGCTCACAATAATTATTGCATCAGTTGGCTATGGCTGCATATAAAGCAATCCCCCCAAAAAGTGTAAGGTAATGCAGCTGAGTCTATTGTGTCGAGTTGTGTTGATCTCTACAGAGCTCTTCAAGGGACTGCAGTCAGCTGGCAAGTTTCTGCTTATTCTGGCTGGGCTCTCTTACATGTTTGGGCTTTTCTGGAATTTGCTAGTCCAAGGTGACCTTGGATGAGACCACTGGCATTTCTTCCACTTGCTTTGCTCTTTTTCACACTGTCCAAAGTCTTTGTAGCCTGATCTTGGCAGTTGATGGAGGGAGTGCTCCACGGAGAAGTTTTTGAGGTTCTTTCCATGAAATCATAAATTATTGCCGTGTTCAGGTCACATTTGATTTTGGAAATTTATATGAATTTCATTGCTTAGTTGTACCAAATCTTATATCTCATCTGAGGTTTTGACATATTCCTACACATGGGCCATTTCTTCTATTTTCTTAGTATGGCTTTTAATTCTTAGCTGATGTCTACACATCTGATTATGGTGGTGAGTTTACTCTGATGTTCAATTTCTACCTTTTTCGTAGGGATTTAGTGGTAGTAGGCTGAGGATTACTGCTGTTTTTGTTATTATTACTATTATTATTATTATCATCTCAATCTGTTCTGGGTATTTAGGATTGTCCTTGTAAGTTGCTCAGATCTGGACCCTGGACGCAGTAATGGGTTGCAGACACACTTCTAAGAACCTTGGAAAGGGAGATTGTAAAGCCCAGAAAAAGCCTCTCTTACTTATTTAATTTTAATTCTTTCACATGAACTTCCTTTATCAGCCATCAGATAGTGATATTTGGCAGCCCTCACATTTCAAAGTCTAATCTGTGAGTGTTCACTGGGCAGAATGCAGCAGCAGTAACTCCTGGGAGTGTGGAGAAACAGAGGCAAGTCTCAGGTCACATTTGAAATGCAAATAACAGACACACACACTGAGAAAAGGAAGGACTTAGAAGTATTAGGTGCAGTCATTTAGGAAGGTTTAGGAGTGATGTGGGAACTTGGGACTCCAGGGGTATCAGCAAGGACATCATGAATTCATCAATGGTCTATCTTCACTTCTTTTGAAGGTTTCATGACCACTTAGTTCTATCTTATGCATAATAAAGCATCAAGTTTCTTTATATGGTTCCCCTATGGCATGTTTTTGGATTTTTATTTATTCTAGCAGATCTATTTTGGAGGCCTTCTAATGCATCAGGCCAATCTTCATGTGCAGTAGTCATCAAAGAATTAAGTACAATATCATTGTGTGACGATTATAAACTACACATGGCATCTATTTTTTTATCCCCTTGGAGCTCATTTCTTAGTGGCAAACATTACAATAATTCTATAATATATCAAGAACAGGGAATCTAGTTATGGATAGAATTCAGCTTCTAGTAATGGAAAACCCACCAAAAAATGACATAAAGAAAGTTGGGTTTATTTATCCACACATCACATGTCTAGTGTTAGGCAGTCTAGAGATGGTATGGCAGCTCAGGAATGTTGTTCAGTTGTTAAATCTCCTTTTATTTTAATTATTTATTTATGTACCTACTTATTTATATTTAGGATGTACTGGGGATTAAACCGAGGATCTTATTTATGGGAAGCAGTCACTCAACCACTGAGCTATACTCACTCCCATATCCTTTTATTTTTGAATAGCTGCTGCACTTATAGACACAAAAGCCATATCATATTTAGGAAGAATGGAAATCAAAGATAGAGTACAAAGGGATGTGCAAGATGAAACTTAAAAAAATCCTATTTTTTATTATAATACCAATAAGAAGTGTCATATCACAAGCTCAATGAATTTTCAAATCTTGATATAATTCATTGAACCTGAACCCAAACCAGGACAGAACATGGCAAGTCCCCAAGGATCTTCTTCCATTTGTCCCAGGCAATTTATACACTAACTGGAATATTACTCAGCAGCTTCTGATGCATGCTACAACATGGAAAAGCTTTGAATACATCATGTTGAGAGTGATAAGCCAGGCATGAAAAAACACATATGGTATGTTCTTGGCTATATGAAATACAAAAAAGTGGATAGCAAACTATGTTACCAGACACTGAGGTGTGGAATGGTTATTGCTTAATATGTACAGAGTTTCTGTTTCAGGTAATGAAAAAGATTATGTAAATGATGTTGATTGTAGCCAAATGTGCATATAAACATTGCCAGTGAATTTTACACTTGAATATGGTTAAAATATCAATTTTGAATTGTACTTATGTTACTACAATGTAAATTTTTTAAAAATATATAAAGGTTTTTATTTCTTATTTAGTTTTAAATTTATAGAAATATTAACAGATCTTTTAATGAAATAAATGGAGCACCATAAAGGATATGCAGGAAAATAAATGGATAGGCTCAGGCCATGGTATGTAAGAAGGTCTAAATACATTTCTTATAATGAACAAACATTTTAAAAATAAGGGACAAAAAGACAGGTGGCGATTGTTACAAGTACAAAATTCCTAAATGTGTGGCAAAGCGTCATCAAGCAAAAGATTGTAGCACTATTGTTTTCGTGGTTTTATATCTAATGGATACATTTCCCCTTTTTATTGAAGAGGAGAATAGTAAATTTCCAGAGGTAATATCAAGGGCTGTATCCTCACCCTATGTCATAGATTTGGTGATCTAAGAGACATAGAACAGGTGGGCAACCATGTCTTAAACTTTGGAACACCTTTAAGTCAATGGATGGGGTATTTGCTAAGATATTCCATCTGTGGAAGGCAGTGGAATTCATGGATGAGAAATCATAGAAATGGGATTCTCCTGACTTGGAACCTGAACTGCAGGGTATAGAGAATTAGTTATAAATGTTTCTTTTTTCTTACACCAGTGTACCAGAGGGAAATGATGCTCATGACAAGGAAACGTGCTAATGTCCAGTTTTAAGGAAGCTATAAATATCTCCTCTGCTGCTGTCTCTCATCCTGGGCAACCCTGGGCTGGATGGGACATGCTGGTTTACTTGGGAGCCCCAATTTTGCCTGGGGGACTGATGGCAGACTCCTTCCTGCAGTCTTGATGGTGAAACTGCTTCATTTCCTTCACCTACCCTCCGGGAAGTACTTTGTACTTCCCAGGGAGACCTTCTTCTCAAATACAAAATTCTATTGGGTCTGTAAGCTCAGAAAAATTTTCAGGAAAATGGTCAGGGAGAAAGGGGGTCAAGAGCTTTTCCCTGACATCATCTGAGAGACAGTCCATCCTAGCCTGGAGTTGAGAGGTCATCATGCTTGTTTTCCCTTCTAGGATAATTAAGGAAAGATATATTCATTATGTTTGAAAAGAAGGTGTTGATTATGCACGCGTCCTGTTGCCAATTAGTGATTGGTTTGGAAGGAAAATTAGAAGGGGGAATGAGTGGAATAAAGTTTTTCCAGGAAAAGCAGAATATCTATCCATGGAGAATTTTACTAAATGGGAATAGGGAAAAATGAGTTATTAGCAGTGGAGGAAAGTGCAGAAGTAAGGGCTTTTTCTTGAGTGCTTTATGTGAGCATGCTTCGCTATTGATGGAAAAGGTCCTGTCCAATGGAGACAGATTTTACCTTGCTCAGCATTTCCAGGGAAAAACACTCCCACAGTGGATATTACATGAGGAAATGTCAGTTTTATTTAATAACTGTCAGATGGTATATTAAAAACTTTATTTGGGAGTCATTCTTTTATTGGTTTAGTTACATTAATATGAGTATTTTAGTCATATAATTTTTCCATGCAAGGAATTGTTTATTCAAACCTTGGTCTGTATCCTGGGGCCTGAGTGTTTCAGTTGTTGCTTTGATTGCAATCTTTCAGGTACAAAACTAGACAATTTCCTTTTCCTTTTCTTTCTTTAATATCTTAGCTGCTTGCTTGTCAATTATTTTATGTATGTATAAGTATTTAGGGGCATTGTGTGAAAGTTTATAAATTTTGTGAGTTCAAATCAATCTTTCAGTGTCACATTTATTTTTCTTCCATTGCCTTTCAAACTTAGAAAGCCCTGTTTCCTTTGACTTAATGAATAATAATGATTGTTTTATATATATTTCATTAGTCATTAAATGATTAATGTTTTATATGCATTGCCCTTTAAGTTTCACCCTCTGTTTTCTTTACTGTACTCTTTGTCTTTTGTGGTTAGATCTATTTTTATTATCACATCACCTTCTGCCATCACCTCAAGCATTTTTCTTTATCATTTGACAACAGGTCACATTTTTCTTCTCTATAATCTAGAGGGGTGCAAAATCTGTGATTATTGGGAGGATTCCTAAGGTACTTAAATAAAGATGTGGGATTGGGAAAGAATGAGACATTTGAAATTTAGAAGAAAAATCAGCCTCCTTTCATCACCAATGATAGCCATTTGTTCACTTACAGGAAGGAACCATGCTAAGCATTTTATAGTTAATGATTTCTCATCTTAACTAATTCGTGAGGATGGATACCAAAATCACTCTTATATAGGTGACTGTATTAAGAATTAAAATGATTTGGTTCCTATCTAATTTCAAGAGCTAATGTAATCATAGATCTGAGCTTCAAAATCAATTTTGTACATTTCCAAAATTTTTTGGATTTAATATATATATTTTTATATTGTTTATTTTAAAAGATGCTAGATTACATAAATGTTACACAAAAATTACAGGGATTTCCATGTTCCTCACCTCCCACACCTCCCATAACATCCCACATAAACATCTTTCTTTAGTGTGGCATATCACCTGCAATGGATATACATATCCTGGGGCTTTGCTGCTAAGCATGGAACATTGTTCACATTATAGCCCACACTCTCTCCCACACAGTTTTGCATGTTATATGTTGAGGTAAAATGCACTATATCTGTCATTGTAATGTTACTCAGGATAATTCCCAAGACCTGAAAAAGCACCTAGGTTACAACTGCTTTTTCCTACCCTGCCCCAAAAGTGTCCAGTGGCCACTGGCTCCACCTCACTGTTGTAATTTCTTCCATTGCTTTAATCACATTATGTCTACAACAGAATACCATTAAGTCCACTCTAGGCTACAGCTCTTCCCCCAAACCTGAGGAGTTTGGGATGGTGATGTCCACTCCACCTCCAAGTGACAGGGGACTTATATTCCATGGATATGATGGATGGCATTATCCTGACTGCAGCTGCTGGCTCTCTCCATTCCCTGGGGTGGCCGTTGTCCATCATTGTCTCTTCACCAGGTGATTTGGGTGAGTCCATTGAGCTGTAGAGTAGGAGTTGCAGCTCCACTGAGATTCCAGGCACAGCTGGCACATGGGCAGGCCAAAGGCTCCAGTCTCTGGAAGTACACCTATAAACTCCAGCATCACATATAGCTTTGAATAGATGGGACTGATGGTCCATGTGCAGGGAGGACTTATTTGAGTCTAACTCTGTAACTCTCAGGAGCACAGATACCAAAGTATAGCCCGCTGATAAGGCATCAATCTCTGGAGCTATCCCCCTTATATAGGACCTGGGTGTCTCCAGAGGTCTCAGGAGCCCCTCTGTGTGGGATGATATCCACTTTGGTGTTCTATGGGATCCTACTGAGGTGTGTATAAGTGTTACCTCTGGGATGACCTCCCGACTCTCTTTGAAGTCTCTTAGCCACATGAACTCATTTGCTTAAACTTTTCCCCCTTTTATTCAAGGTCTTTTTCCAGTCGTATTGCCTGGTGGCACTTGGTTTTAATCCCTCGTTGCTAGGGAGGCTCATCCCCAGGAGTCATGTACCATGCTGGGGGGGAAGGTAATGCATTCATATGGTGAGTGTGGCTTAGAGAGAGGCCACATTTGAACAACAGGATGCTCTCAGGTGGCAACCCTTAGGCATCTCATAAGTAGGTTAAGTTTCAATTACAGAAGGGAAGACTCGTAAGGCTAGTCATCAATAACAAGAACACATCAGTGGACCCTTCTCCTTTGCCAGACAGTGCGCCTGCACTTGGGGAACTGCTACTCCCTTGGCGAATGTGGCAGAGCTCTCCTGCCTGGGAATCCAGGATTCCCACATTTATTGAGTGATTTTCAACCCACTGTGACCATTACTCACCCCTTGGTCATTTGAATATTTTATATATTTTTCAAGTATATTCAGGTGAAATTCCTCCCATGAAACCCCCAAGCCAGACACCTCCCACCAATGATCCTCTCCTGCCCCCTCTGTAACCCTTCTGTGATCCAAACCTTCCTTGAAGATAAAGCCCATATAATCGCCAAATACAATTAATATGAAAATGAAATAACAAAGATAAGTTTAAATGTAAGAGATAAAGTACATGGTAACTTTAAAAAGAAGCACTAGAAATAAAATAAAATTAAAGGACTGGGATATTCAAAAAGTGGGAAAAATTTTAAAAATTAATTATTTTATTTGTTTTACATTTTTCATTTTATCACTGCATTATCGGGTGTCCAGTCTGTATTGTGGTACTTGTCCCCTCTCACTCCCCAGTGTCATCCGTATTTTCATTTAATATTCAAAGAAGTTTTAGGTCACAGCAAAGTCACACAGAGAATACTAGAGACTCCCATATACCCAAATTCCTCCCCCTTTCCTCACCCCATATTAAAACCTTTTTTATGTGAAAGGCAGCAATGTTATAACTGTTATACAGATAATGAAGCTTAGTTACTAAACATTGTCAATGGTTTACAGTATAGTTTTCAATTTAGATGGTACAGTTTAATAATTTTTGATGATTTTTACCACTTCCTGTGTCCATTACTGTAAGGTAATGAAAAACATTTCCCATGACCACTAAATACTCCCTGTTTTATCTTTTCTGTTCCTTCCTGCCCATCCCCCTGGAGATCATGACACTTCCCTGTTTTGACTCATTGGATGACAAGATTCATAGTTACATGCAACAAGAGGTCTTGACATGCTGATTATCCTCTCCTATTAGGATCCACTTTTGTGCCTAAGAGACACCCACCTGTCTGTTTCTGGGTGAATCAGCTCTCCCAAAGATGAGGATCCATCTTCTTCCCATGCACCATGTGGGTCTCCACTCCCCGACACAACACCTTGTATCAGGATGAACACTCACACATTCCCCAGAAGCCTACTACAGATGCACCCCGTCCTGAATGCCCCCCCCAACCTACACCCTAAAACAGTGACACTACCTTGTCATACTGCCATAAGAACATTCCCACTCCTGCACTTTCAACATCATACCCACAAATCCCATGTTCACCTAGCCCCCTCCCACCTCTCTCTCCAGTATCCTTGGTATTCTAACCCGCCTTTCCTAATCTACCCACTTGTCAACCTTGCACCACCAATCCCAGTAATGTCTCTACCCAACTGTCCTATCCTTCAATATGCAATTATAATCTATCAATTTACCATAGATTATGTCCATATGCATGATGGCTCACAACCTGCTCTTCTCTTTCTCTCCCTAGTTAACTTTAACCATTTCAGACAATGGTTCTCGGAGACTGCTCATTTTCTACAATTCAAATCAGTGAGGTCATATACTGTTCATCATTCAATGTCTGGCTTGCTTCACTCAACATAAGGTCTTCAAGATTCATCCATGTTATTCCGTGTGTTAGCAGTTTATTCCTTCTTACAGCTGAGTAATATTCCATTGTATGCATGTACCACATTTTTTTTATCCATTCATCTGTGGATGAGAACGAGGGCTGATTTCAACTTTTGGCAATTGTGAACAATTCCGCTATGAACATTGATGTGCATATATCTGCTCATGTCTTTGTTTTCAATTTTTCTGGGTATATACCAGGCAGTGGATTCACTGGATCATACGGAAGACATATTTTTAGATTTCTGAGAAACTGCCAAACTGTCCTCCACAGTGGTTGGACCATTCCACAATCCCATCAGCAGTGGATGAGGATACCTATTCCTCCAAATCCTCTGCAACACTTATATTCTGCTGTTTTTCTAATAGCTGTGATTCTGATGGGTGTAAGATGGTATCTCATTGTAGTTTTGATTTGCATTTCCCCAATAACTAACGATGTCGAGCATTTTTTCATGTGCTTTATAGCCATTTGTATTTCTTCCTTGGAGAAATGTCTTTTCAGGTCACTTGCCCTTTTTTTAAATGGGTTGTTTGTCTTTTTATTTTCAAGGTGTAGGATTTCTTTATGTGTGCAGGATATTATGCTCCTTTCAGATATATGGTTGCAAAATATTTTCTCCCTTTGGGTAGGTTGCCTTTTTATTTTCTTAATAATGTCTTTTGAGTTGCAGAAGTTTTTAATTTTTAGGATATCCCATTTATCTATTTTTTCTCATGCTGCTTGTACCTTGGGTGTGAAGTTCAAGAAACCATTTCCTATTACAAGGTCCTGTAGATGCTTCCCTACATTATCTTCCAAGGTCTTTACAGTTTTGGCTCTTATATTTAGATGACTGATCCATCTTGAGTTGATTTTTGTATAAGGTGTGAGATGGTATTCTTCTCTCATTCTTTTGCATATGGATATACAGTTCTCCAAGCACCACTTGTTAAAGAGGCCCTTCTCTCTCAACAGGGTGGGCTTCATGGCCTTGTTGAATATCA
>JAQZBX010108367.1:0-10563 GCA_029593785.1 Cabassous unicinctus
TTTTTTTTTTTTTAATTGTGATGTAAGACCCACAGGACACAAAGACATCTGGTTAAACTGAAAATCATGTGTTTAGAAGTGGACACAGTTGCAATATGAATATAATATAAAGGTAAAACAACAGCATTGTGAGTTACCAACTGATCTCCTAAAGCAGTAGTTCTCAATTGAGGGTGATTTTGCTCCCCCACCCCACCCCTGGAGATGGTTGATATGACTAGGAGGGTGCTACCAGGACTGCTGCTAAACATCCTACACACACAGGGCAGCCCCTCACAACAAATAATTATCTGGTGCAAAATGTAAGTGCAGAAGTTGAGAAACCCTGTACTAAAGGATCAAACTAACATTTCCATCATTCCTTTCAGATCTGTTACTCTAGGCACCTATAAAAATAATCACTTTAATTCATACAATCTAAAACTCAGAAACAAGGAAATTCCTGAAACCCAAAACAGATAATTATTATACCTCCTTTGATCTAATAAACTACTCTCCCTTCTGAATTTTGCAACCAAGACCTGAAAGTGACCTTCACAGGTGCCCTGGGTTAACTCCATCAATGATAAAACTTTATATGCAGCTATGCAAACATTTCCATCAGAAAGTCTTTAAGCAGATCTCCAGAAAAGACAGGCAAAATTGAAAGTCAGACAAGGTTCCAGGTATGCATTATTTTCTGGCTTGTGAGTCATTGATGATTTGAAGAGGCACTATTAATTTAATAATGGCTTTTTGGAAGATGGGAAATAAATACCTCTCCTTAAATTTATACATCAATTGTAAGATGTGAATCCTTTTCTAGAAATTTATAAAATATATTAAATATATAATAAGGTCTACAAAGCTTTTTCCATAAAAGAAATAGAAAAGCTCTGAAATACTGTGTCTAACATCCGTCTTAATCGTGTAGGACTCAGTTTTCTTCTTCAAAGGCTTTTCATTGCTCCCCTCGTGCTCCCCCAACACTCCAGGCAGAAGTGGGGAGGTACAGTGAGGGCAATGCTGTTACTAGCTTCGCAGAGACGAGAACAAATGAATACAAAGCCCACAGCTTCCCTTGGTATTTTCCTCTCTTGGTGTTTCTCCAAAGCCTTTGAATCGTGTCCTATAAAGAAGGCGCCGAGCATCGCCTTAGTGCCGCTGGAGCATGTAACGTCGTTTAGCTAAACACAGGAATAACCGCATTTGGTTGTAATACAATAGATATTTAAAATCATTTTATCACCCACACCACTTACTAATAAACCAAAACTTACTATGAAGCCTATATATTGGCTTATTGTCATATTATCTAGAATGTAAGATCCATGGGAGCAGGGGCTTTCTCTTGGTTGTTTTTGGCCGAATGGGTTAATGAATGAGTATCTTCTCCCAAACAGCAGAGTCATCATACAATCCTTTTAGTTTATACTAGTGACAGAAGAGGGTAGGACTCACATTTGTGTTATAAAGCATCCATGTTCTTTTGCTCATTCATTCACTCATTCTTTCATTCCCGAAGTCTTCCATGATCTGGTGGCCCTGCCACCTCTCTAGCCTCACCTTACACCATAGCCGCTTTGCTCTCCAGCAACACAAGCTTTGGTTCAGTTCCTAGTCTACCTCAGTGCTCCCTTCTACCCTGGGGTCTCTTTCCAGAACACTTCCACTCACCCCTAACTCCTTCAGATTTCTTCAGCAAAGCCTTCCCTGATCACCGCTGAGATTAGGTGCTGCGCCCGAACTTCACAGTTTCATAGGTCCCCATTTTTTCCCATCATAGTACTTATCCCATTTCTAACAGTGTATTTGTGAGATTACTTGATTAATGTCTCCCCCCAGCCCTACACCATGCAACTGTAGGCAGAAACCATGCCTGCCTTGTTCATCATTAATATTTCCATCCTCTAACATGGTGCCTGCCACATAGCAGGTGATCAATAAGTTACTTATTGAATGAATAAATGAATTATGTTTCTAAGACCATGATCTGTTACCAAGTATATAAGTCTGTTTATACCATATCTCTCCCTAGGGATCAAGTTAAAAGGTATTTAATCAACACTTCTCGATTAAATGAAAACCATCATTTATCTACTGCAAACTACACTCTTCTTTTGTTTACATGATACTAAAACAATTTGTTGCAAAATTGCTGGCAGATAAATGGCTCTTTTTCTATTCTTTTTCTACATATGAATGAAAAAGCAGTTTGTTTTATTTTTTTCACTGAATTTATTATTTTTCCATTAAGAAAATGACTGGGTAGAAGAAGGTTGGCAAGAAATCAATTATTTGGATGATTAATATTTGTCTCTATGTCTATATTTGAAAACATCTGGAAGCATACTTTATCCTCTGAATACTTGGTGTTCTATAGACCCAGCCTCTGAGATAAACTCTCCCCTTTACTGTTCCTGAATGGAAGGAACACAAGATGGGTGTTTTTTGACATAGGGAAATATATGAAAAATTGAAGACAAAGTAGTGAACACCCAGGCTAAGAGGATTAAAACAGCTTTTTTGTTTTGTTTTGTTTTGTTTTTAAGAGGAAAAGGAAAGAGGTCTTCAGTGCAGAAATTAGAGAAAAATGTAATTCCATGTAACATCATGTAACTAAGAAGCTATTCACATGGAGAGCTTGGAGGAAGAATATGGATTTCTTGGAAATCCAGACAAAATGATCCTGGTTTAAGGGAGCTAAAAAGAGACACCTAAATAACAGGAAATCAGTAGTAATTGTAAATCTAGAATCTATTCCTATACCTCACTTTAAAATAATTGCTTTACATATGTCCTCCATATCTATTGCTATCAGGATCTCTTCCACCAGGCAATTTTTACGAGAGTATCAGGAATTCTTGAGCAAAATCCCAGAAATCTGAACAGTATTTGCTAACTTAGTCCATCCTTTTGGAAAGCCCCAGTTAGGAAGGATGGACTGTTATAGCGGACATCCCAATCCCTGCCTTGTCCACCAGGCACTTGAACCAATAGTAGTAGAGCAGGAAGTAGCTCTTTTCGTTCCCCAAGAGCTTTTCTGTCAACTTCTCAACCAAATCGTCCTCCTTTGGATTTGGCTGATGCTGTGAATCTGTGGCACAAACTCCTTCATGTAAAACAGAGATGAAGTAGAGTTTATTTGGGGCTCATTGCAGAAGGGAATTACCTGTCCCTGAAATCACAGACACAGAAGAGGGACCCAGATGCTTGAGGAAGGGCAGAAATGACCAGAAGCCAGTAGCAGACAGATTGATGCTCTCTCCACACCTCTGTGTCAAGGGTTGTTTTAAATTATATTCATGCTTTACTGTCTTTAGGCAAGAATACCCATTTTCCTATTACTTAGTTTTTTTGTCAGAAAGGTCTAAGGAACTAATGCAATGGCTGCTATCATTTCTACGGTTGCGATATCCATAAGCAGTTCAACCAGAATATCACAAGACAGAGTTTCTCAGGCTACCTGATCACTACCTATTTGAATGCACAATTCTGTCTTGGTCTCCAGTAGAAATGCTAGGGGGTTGAAACTTCGTTCTCAAAAGTCATGAGAAAAAATATTAGATTTTGTTTACCATAACTTCAAATATTTTATTACTGTTCTATATATCACATCAAAAGGACAGGCCTACCAAATTTGGAATAAAGGGTTTCACTTTCACTTTCTTGTTATGTCCATATGAATCGTGTTGCTCATCTAATACTTAATTAAACCATAGAGACTTAATGGCGATGAACGAAATAGGATGAAAAGAACTGAGTCCATTATTCATTTTCCATCAACTTATCTCCCTTCCCTATGAGCAAATACAAAGGAAGGTTTTGTTCTTGCCCACATTTATTTTATTTTTGCCATTTGTTCTTCATACAAAACTATTTGGGTAAGTAAATATTAGAGTAATATTCATGCCTTGTTTACAAACAGCCACATAAAATATTACTGAAGCCTTAGCCACACCTCCTTGCCTACAAATCTTGGCTGGCTCTCATCAGGGGCCATCAATTTAATTTGAAAAATTTCCAAGAATTTCATATACCAGTAGATTTCCCTTCCTGAAAAGCCAATTTCCTAAACATTCAATGAGATGGCTTTTGAGACCTATATCAACAAATTAGGAAAGTAATAATGTCCCTGACTTAACAGGAAATGCACTGTTGCTGCACTAATTATATTACAATAAAATTACAAAAGAATCTTTTCTGAATTAGAAATTCCATCTACTTGCTGGAAATATCTTTCTCCATTTTTCATACCAAATGAATAGATTTTGAAAAGTAAGGGGGACTATGTATTGCCTTTTTCCCTGGAAGCAACAATTTGTGTTTTTACTTCATTATTACATCCCCTAAGTGTTTTTTAGTAAATCTCTTATACTTAAATAAGGTTTACATTTAGTAAGGCACAATAGGAAAGAACAGGAACTTAAAAAAAATTAGAATGGGTGCCCACATTTCTTTTCAATAACACACAAATTCAAGATTTAAACATGGAAGTGTATACCCCATGACAAAGCATTAATATCAGAAACAAGATAGCATTTTCTACTTACCAAATACAAACACATAAAGACATAACAACCTAACCAGGACACAGCATCTTTGCATTCTGAGTCATAATTTATACAACTTAAAACCAAGGTATTTCAGGAGGTTAAAAAAGTAACTCACAGTATGCAGTCACACAGCACCTCAGATCTCAGAGCCTTCCAAAGCAGCACGACAGATTTTATCACCACCAATTCAACGGCCCTGCAACTGAGATCACTCATAATTAATGAATATTTTACTTGAACATTTGATGGCTCAGTAAGAATGTTAGGTAAAGCTAGAACTTTTATATCCTCTGTACTTGGCTTTGCAAACAGGAAACAGGAAACACACCTACAAGAACACTGACATATCTCAGCCTAATCGGTCTTCGTCTCAAAGTACTCAGGGGTGAGTCTTCTACCACAAGGATAATAGGCACAGTCCTGCAAAAGAGCAAGAACCACACCCAAGCATTCCACAATCTAAAGTCCTTTGGACAGATGCTATGCAGGCAATTCACTACAGGAAGAAAAAGGCATTCTTACTCACATGGATTTTATGGCCTTAATCTAAAAAGAACTATAGACTTCAGAATAAACTCATTTATCCTGAAAAAAAAAAAGCATGTATATATATGTATATATAATATATGAAATAATATGTTATTTAAAGTATATAAATTACTTAAATAATGAATAACATATATTAAAATAACCTAATATATATACATATGTATATACATAAATTTTTTCTTGGAATATATATAGAAACTACCATTTAGGGAATCTTTTGATTGCAAGCCACAGATAAACCCAACTCTAATTTGCTTATACAAATAAGTAAATAAAACAAGGAAAATATTGGGCTACTTGAACTGGAAAAAAAAAAAAAAAAGAATAACTATAGAAGTAGGTTTCAGGAAACCAGAGGTTTGTACATCATTTGATTCTCTATACTTCTCTTGGCATGGGTCTTCTCTGGCATTGAATTCATTCTAAGGCTACCTCCCCTCATGGTGTAAAAATGGCTGCAGCCGTTCAGATCGCATATCCATCACCCAAGAGGACGGTGTCAGTGTCATGACATTCTCAACAAAAGTTCTGAGATCACTCAGATTTCCCATTGTTGAATTAAACCCCACTATATTTGTCCACCACAACTATTTTCAACAATAATCTGACTATTGATACTTGAGAATCTGTGCCCATGAAAACACTAATTCCTGAGGTATTTGAAGATGTCTGAAAAAGAATTGGCTGAGGTTCAGGAGATATTGATAACCTAAGGCTTTAAATTATAGTTTCTATTAACATTGGATATGTTCTCTGAGAAAAAAAATTAGAATATTATCACTTTGATTTGGCATACATCCTATAGTGTACCAAATGCTCTTGCATTTGATCTTCAATTTTGCCATCCAAACAAGCCTGCCACGGAGTAGGCATGCCCCTGGAAGCTTAGAGAGTGGGACACACATTGCTAGTTGCCTATGCAATGTCTAGTTTCCCCTTCTGCCTTATAAGACCTTGATTTTGTTCAGGATATCAATGTGCCTTGTTAAAAACTGCATTTCAAAAACAAAACAAAACAAAACAAAACTGCAGTTCCAAGCTTCTCTTACACCAAAAAATGGACAGGTGGAACAGTTTTGGCTCTGGAGATACAAGCAGAAGTTACTTGGTAGGGCTTCTGGGAAAACTCTTTAAAGGAGGACTGGTGTTCACTTTTTGCTCTTCTCCATTCCTCTTCTTTATTCCTAGAACATAGATAAAATGCTGGAGGAAAAGCAATATCTTGCAGCCATGAAGTGAAAAGCATGAGGACAAAAGCCACACACTGTGAAGACTAAGCTGAAAGAAGGAGCCCCTGCACTGGGGCTTTGCCTGCTTCTGGGCTTGATAGATGAGGAAAAAAAATTCTACTCAGTTAAGCCACTGAAGAAGGGTTCTTGTTACACATAGCTACACATAATCCTAAGTGCTAGAAAGAGTTTTCACAACCAGGTAATCACAGAGCAAGGCTTAAAACCAAGTCTCTTGACTTCTGGTCCAGCAATACCTCCAATAAACTGTTCTGCCTCTCTAAAAGCAGAACCCACACTCTAAATTCTGTACAAACAGTCATTTTAAATTTATGCTTTCTTTCTCACCAAATAACTCATTGAAATGGTCTGAGTCACAGTTCAAGTGGTGAGAAGAGATTCACTGCTTTTGTTCTTGGTTTCTTTGGCTTAACATGTGACACTCAAGCACTTACAGAATTACTAAGGCAAGAATGCCTTGCTACCAGCAAAGAAAACCTAGGTAATTTTTAGCAACATTTCCTTTCAAGACTGCCTAAGAAGAATTAGCCATCTTCTTTTTCCTTGGCTTTCTCATTTACTGGGCTATTAAAAGAGAACAGAGCTATGATGAAGGTTAGAATAACTTGCTGAGCCAAAAGTCAAGTAGGAGCCATACCCAAAAATCAATTCCACAAGGATTATGGACTTAGTTGTGGAAGGCAAAACATTAAATTTTTAGAAGAAAATATGGAAGAACATCTTTCTAACCTCAAAATGGAAAAGAATTTCTTGAGGCACAAAAGTGCTAACCATAAAGGAAAAGTGATAAATTTGTCTTGCATAACACTAAGAGCTTCTGCTCATCAAAAGGTACGATAAAGAGAGCAAAAATAAAAGCCAATATCTGTGACAAGTTTGCAACACATAAAACCAACAAAGGACCAATGTTCAGATTATATAAAGAAATGTTGCAAATCAATAAGGAAAAGAAAACATAATAGAAAAATGGGCATAGCTCTGAAAAGACATGTCACAGAGGAGAAAAAGATGAATGGTAAACAGACATATGAAAAGATGTACAACTTCATTTGTAATCAGGAAATGGAAATCAAACTGACAGTGGGTGTATGAGTTAATATAATAATATGAGAACTGTTTAACCTTATCTTAGGAAGTTGAGTACGCACATACCCTCCAACCTAGAAACTCTACTGCAAAATATATTCTCTAAAGAAACTCTTGTATATTTGCACCGAGAGACATACACAAAGTGTTTATAACAGCTTTATTCAAAACATCAAAGAGCTTATTTAACACAAATATACATCAACAAGAGAACAAAGAAATAAATTAAGTTGTAAAATATAGTGGAATGTTATACAACAGGGAAAAAAATCAATAAACCACAGCTACATGCCATACCACAAGTTAGATTAACTTTCGAAACATCATATTGAATAAAAAAAAGCAAGTATCAGGTGACTACATACACAATGATAACTTTTTAAAAATTAAGTGCAAGAACAAAAAAGAAACAATATTTTGTTTAGGCAAACCCATATGTAATATATCTATGTATTGTTCTATGTCATTCTATCACATGTATAGATTGGTATAATCAGAACTGTAATAACATACTGTTAATTACATTTATATAACATTCTCAAAGTAACAAAATTATAAAGATGGAAAACATATTGGTGGTTACCAGTATTAGGGATAAGGGGAAGGAAGTGAGCATGACTCTAAGGGGTAATACGAGGGAAATCTGTGTGGTGGTGATGAAACATTTCTGTATCCTGATCACAGTCATGATTACATAATTCTACACTATATCTACAAAATATCTTGCTGACATTTTGGTAAGAATTTCATTAAAACTGAATAACAATTTGGGGAGCATTGACATCTTTACTATGTTTAGTTTTCCAATCTATGAACATGGTATGTATCTCCATCTATTTAGATCTTCTTTGATTTCCTTAATGAGGGTTTTGTGGTTTTCAGCATACAAGTCCCATACATGTTTTGCTAGATTTACACTTAAGTATTTCATTTGTTTTGGAGCAGCTGTAAATGGTATTATATTTTTAATTTTAGTGTCCATGTGTTCATTGGTAATACATAGAAATACAATTGATTTTTGCATGTTGATTTATTTACTACAACTTTACTGAATTCACTTTTTCTAAAACTAAAACTTCCATTGGATTTTTCTCTTAGATCATCATGTCATCTTCAAATAGGAACAGTTTTATGTCTTCCTTTCTGATCTTTATGCCTTTTATTTCCTCTTCTTGCCTTATTGTGCTGGGTAGAACTTCCAACACTGTTGAATAGGAATGATAAGAGAAGACATTCTTGTCTTGCTCTTGATCATAGGGGGAAAACATTTAGTCTTCATCATTAAGTATAATGATAGCTGTAGGTATTCTGTAAACATTCTATATCTAGTTGAGGCTGCTCCTCTTATTCCTATTTTTCTGAGTTTGTTTGTTTTTTTTTTTTAATCATGAATGGGTGTTGAATTTTGTAAACTCCTTTTTCTGCATCAGTTAGAATGATAATGTGATTTTTCTTCTCAAGTCTGTTAATGTAGTGGATTACATCAATTGATTTTCAAATACTGAACCCTGGAATAAATTTTGCTTTTTCATGGTGTATAATTATTTTTCTATATTGCTGAATTTTATTTGTTAATATTTTGTTAAGGATTTTTGCATCCATGTTCAAGAAAGAGATTGGTCTTTGGTTTTCTTTTCTTTCTTTCCTTTTTTTTTTTCTTGTTTTCTTTTTGTACTATATTCATTTGGTTTTGATATCAGAGTAATACTTGTTTCATAAAATGAATTGGGACATGTTCCCTCCTCTTCTATTTTCTGGATAGTATTGTAAAGAATTGGTGTTAATTCTTCTTTAAACATTTGGTAGAATTTTCTAGTAAACCCATATGGGCTTGGAGATTTCTGTTTTCAGGGTTTTTAAATTGCTAATTCAATTTCCTAAATTATAAGGCTATTCAAATTATCTACTTCACATTGGGCAAGTTGTGGTAGTTTGTGCTTTTCAAAGAATTGGTCCATTTCATCTAAGTTTTCAATTTTATATGTGTATAGTTGTTTGTAGCATTCCTGCCCTTGTTATCCTTTTAATGTCTGAGGCATTGTAGTGATATTCTCTGCCTCATTCCTGATGTCGGTAATTTTGTGTCTTCTCTCTTTTTCCTTTGTCACTGCTACAGGAGGTTTGTCAATTTAATTGATCTTCTCATAGATCCAGCTTTTTGTTTCATTGGTCTTCTCTATTATTTTTCTTTCAACTTCATTGATTTCTGTTCTTTATTATATCCTTCCTTAAGCTTGCTTTGCATTTATTTTGCTCTTTTTTTTCTAGTTTCTTAGGGTAGAAGCTTAGATTATTGATTTCAGATTTTTCTTCTTTTCTAATGTAAGCATTTAGTGTTATAAATTTTCCTCTCAGCACTGCTTTAGCTGAGTCTCACAAATTTTGATATATTTTCATTTTCATTCAGTTCAATGTAATTTTTAATTTCTTTGAAACCTTTTCTTTGACCCATGGATTATTCTGAAGTTTATTGTTTAATTTCCAAGTGTTTGGAGATTTTTCCTGTCATCTTTTGGTTATTGATTTCCAGTTTTATTCCACTGTGGTCAGAGAACACCCTCTGTATGATTTCAATTCTTTTAAATTTGATGAGGTTTGTTTTATGGCTCAGGATATGGTCTATCTTTACATATATTCCATTAGTACTTGAAGAGAATGTCTATTTTGCTGTTGTTGGCTGGGTTATATAAATGTAAATTAGAACCTTCTGACTGATAGTGTTGTTGTGTTCTATATGCTTGCTGGCTTTCTATCTAGTTGTTCTACCAGTTGTTGAGAGAGATGTGTTTAAGTCTTCAACTGCGATTATGGATTTGTTTATTTCTCCTTTCAGTTGTATCAGTTTTTGCTTTACATATTTTGTAGCTCTGTTGTTTGGTACATATTTAGAAATTGCATGTAAAACATGTATGTTTGCATATATATTTAGGATTCATGTGTCTTCTTGGTGGATTGTTCCTTTTATCATTATGCAATGTACCTTTCTGTTCCTGGAAATTTTCTTTCCTCTGAAGTTGACATTATCTGATATAAATATAACCATTCCTGCTTTCTTTGGATTAATGTTTGCATGGTGTATCTTTTTCCATTCTTTTACTTTCACCCTCCTATATTGTTATATTTGAAGTAAGCTTCTTTAGACA
>JAQZBX010108368.1:0-10563 GCA_029593785.1 Cabassous unicinctus
TTTTAATGTGTATTTTCACATTTTTCTACTTTTTTCATGTTACTACAATTTTTCTTATTATAAGATAAATGAATATGAATTTAAATAGTTTAAAATTTTTATAGAATCTAATTTTAAGGAGGCAAAATTGTTTATTGCCATTTCACATTTCTTCTAGTAATTATAATGTAAAGAGAATTCCACAATGAAGAAAACTGAGAGAATAATATTGATGTGGTTTGTTATTCTACATTTACCCAGATCCATTTGACATTTATTTTGGGATGCTGTGTGTAGTGCAGATTGCATATATTATTCTGTCACTACCAATATCAATTCACTTACAGGAAGAGAGGTATACACAGGGATAAGATTAGATATAAATATTCACAAAGTATAAAATAATCTTGAAATTCCCCTTAATATTTGGCAATTAAAATGCCAGCTTTTAAATAAACCCAGGGATCACAGAGGAATTCCTAAAAATATATGAAAATCTCTTTAATTAAATGAAGATGATAATAGAACATCTAAATTAGTAATAGAGAGGAATTCGTAGCATGAATTGCAAATATTAGAAAAGAATAAAGCTATAAAGTTGCTGGGGATTAAATCATGTCCACTACAAAAGTCATGTTCAGTTCCTAACCCATGGTCCTGTGAATTTGTACCCAGTAGTAAATGGAATATTTTTAAGATTTTATTAGTAAATGTGTGCCCACCTAAACGACTATGTGCATTAATCCAAGATGGTGGAACTTCTAATAAGCAAGGGGAATAGAAATGAAAGAGAAAACCACAGGGGAGTTAATCAAACATCAACTGAACCCAAAGCATAAATGAGAAAAAAATGCCAAGGGCATGACATGTGACAGAAAAGCCAGGACCAATAAGTGCTGGCAGCCAGACCAGAATGCCACAGATTTCAAGGAAAAAGCATCATTTTGCTGACTCCTCAATTTTGTGTTTCTCTTACCCTCAAAATCATCAGCTAAGCCAAAACCTTTCATGGTAGTTGTTTTAGCAGCTGAGAAGCTAACACACATGTCAATGACCTATGTTTCCACCAGAGCAAATTAGATAAATAAGAGTAAATTCAACATAAAACAAGATAAAGGGAGAAATAGTAAGATTAGAACATGAATTATGAAATTAAAAACAGGAGGAAAATGAAGTCAATGAAACCAAAAGCTTTTTTTTGAGAAGTACATAAAACTAATAATGCTCTACTTAAGCTAATGAAGAAAAAGAGAGAATACAGAAATTACGGATAAAGAAATAGAGAAAATAGTGAAACAGGAGCCAGCCATTTGAAAATAATAACACATTTATAAACCTCTATCCAATCTAACCAAGAATAGAAGAAGACACAAACTACTAATACCAGTAAAAAAAAAAAGAGGCATCACTGCTAATCCCAGACATATTAAAAGGATAAAAGTGGAATATTACAAAGACTCTATTTTCATTCAATTGATAACTTAGATGAAACAGACCCATTCCTTGAAAGAGACAAACCACCAATACTCAGAAAAAGAGAAAACCTGAAAACCCCCATGTCTATACAAGGAATTCAAACTTGTTGTTACAAGCATTCCAAAGAAGAAAACATGAAGCCCCAATTTTTGATATAGCTTCCCAGATGTAGAATACATATTTAAAGAAGAAATTATATGATGTCTAATGGTGTTTTCCAGACAGAAGAGTAACAAGTACTTCTGAATTCATTTTATGATACCATTAGTGCTCAAAGCCACTGAATCAGAGAGACCATTATTTAAAAAAAATTCTATACCAACTTTTTTTATCAATGTAGATGAAAAAATTCCTCAAAATATCAATCAGAATCTGTCAGCAATTTATAAAAAGGATAATACATACCTATAACTTGGGGTTTATTCCCAAAATGCAAGGTTAGTTAAGAAAACAAATATTAACCAGTATGAAGAAAATCAGCACAACCTGAGGAATTTGGGGGACAACATCATGTGGGAGACCTAGAAGTAGAAAACAAAAGGAGGCAGAAAAAATACTCAAAGAAAATATGGCTGAAATCTTCTTACATTTACAGAAAGGAAAGACATTAATATACTCATCCAAGATGCTCAATGAACATAAACAAGATTAACAAATAGATCCACACTTTGACATATTATAGTCAAACTATAAAATGCAAAAGAGAGAGAGAGAATTCTGAAAATCACAAGAGAGAAACAATGTGTAAGTAGAAGGAGCCTCAGTAAGATTAAGCGCTGATTTCTCATCAGAAACCATGGAGGCAAGAAGGTAGGGAGAGAAAAAATGACAAAAAAGAATTCTTAAAAAAATACAGAATTCTTTATCTGGTAAACTGTCTTTCAACAATAAGGGAGATATTAAGACATACCCCAATAAACAAAAGCTCAGGGAGTACAGCATCTCTAGACTGGCCCTACAAAGGGTGCTAAAGAGAGTGCTACAGGTTGAAAGGAAAAAGACTATAGATAATAGATTGAAGCCACAGAAAGGAATAAACATGTCCAGGAAGTGTAATTCCAGTTCTATTATATTTTTGATTTGTAACTCCACCTTTAATTTCCTACAGCATCTAAAAGCCAAATGCATAAAATGTAATGATAAATCAATGGCTTTGGACTCATAATGTATAGACAAGTAATCTGTGACAAGAACTCCATAAGGGAGAGGGACAGACATGTATAGGAACATAGTTTGTGTATTCTACTGAAGTTAAGTTGATATCAAAGCAAATGAGGATGTTATAGATTTAGGATATTAAATTTCAGCACCATGAAAACTACAAAGAAAATATTAGAGAAGATTCAGTCTTATAGGGACAATAAGCAGACTAGAAGTTCCATGGCTGGGGAACAGGGAAAATGGTAACAATGCATAATGGGTATGTGCCTTCTTCACTCTTACACAAAAATTAATTCAAAATAAAACAGAGAACCTAAATTTAAATATAAAATTATAAAACTTATTATCGAAAATAATGGAGGAAACTGGTGTGATAACGGATTTGAAATCAGTTTTAAATATGTAATACAAAAATTGATTTGAAAAATGGTTATTTAGCCTTTATCAAAATTATAACTCTGTGAAACACACTTTTAAGAGATTTAAAATAATAAATAAGATTAAAATTAGAGAAAATATTATCACAGTTCTCCAAAGAAGAAATAGAGATGGGAAATTAGCACATTGATAGTTGCTCATCATTTATCATTAGAGAAATGTAAACTGAAACCACAATAAGATATCACTATATATCTAATATAATGGCTACATTCAAAACATACAATGGAATAATCCCCATGCATTCTGCTATTTAAAAGAAGCCAGACAGACCACAAAAGTAAAAAAGATGTAACCATTTACATGATATTCTAGAAAAGGTTACAGTATGGGAACAGAAAACAGATCAGGGGTTTCCAGGGTTTGAAGAAGGAGGAAATTTTTGGCTACAAATGAACATGCAGGGGAATGTTTGGGATGATGGAACTATTCTATGTCCTTTAATCCATGGATGTATCAAAACCCAATGTATAGGACAGCAGAAATGAAAACTTTAACATATGAAAAATTTAAAAAGCCAGACAGTGTCTAGCGACCCTCAGATGGTATACAGACTGTGGCAAATTAATATACCAGTATTACAACTATATAAGTTCAGCACAATGAAGGGCATGGGGTAAAATGTGTGAAGTAACTTTATATAAAAGTGCTTTTATATAAATTTTAGGGATACGCACAAAAAGCACTATATATAAACACTGCACTCTAGTTGATAACTTGATACTTTTAGGTAGTTGGAACCAGTTTTCGTGCTGTTAGAGAAAGAAGTTACAAATAATCATTAAGAGAAGTCTACAAGGAATCGTGATTTGTGGATTAGAGACTTAGAATTCAGAATAAACTTGTGTGTGTATATATACATACATATGTAATATATATATATATAAAGTAACATGTATATGTAAGTAATATGTAAATATATAAATTCATGAACACACAAACATATATTTTCTACTTCGATCTGTGGAGAGGTCCTAGAACCACTGACATATCGGTAGCAAGAAGCAAACCCAGTTCCCAGGTCTTCATTTCCAATAAATTTTTGAATCAAAATAATCAGCATTTCAAGGAAAAATGACTACATCTAGCGCTGGTTCAGGGAGAATACCTGATGAGCATGGAGTACTTTTGTAGTGACAGAAAGGAGGGAATGGCTGAAAAAAAAAAATGTGATATGTCAAAAGGCTACATTACATGCAAACGATCCCAAAGGCCAAATATAGAAGAAATTAGCTACAAAATAAAACATTGTATTGGATTGTAACACTGAGAATAAAATAAATATTTATGAGTTTACACCATATAGATAAATGATTGCATAAGCAAATAAATAGGGGAACAAGACAACGCTCCATTTCAGGTGACTTTCAAATACTATTTGTAGATAAAAGTCCTCTCCACTGGAGTTTGTAATCCCTCCCCTTGAGTGTGGGTTGGATTTAATGATTCACTTTCAATGGAAAGAGAGAAAACTAGAAACTATGTTGGAGAAATTTGCAAACACTACTTTTGTCAAGTGATTGAGGTTATATCAGCACTAATAAGTTACACTGCTATCATGTATGCCCTTGTTATGATGATGCAATGATAACACTTCATTTCTTCACACAAAACGCATAAAACAGTCTAACCATGAGATAACCGCAGACAAACGCATATTGAGGGTATTACACAGAATATCTGGTTCGTACTCTTTCAAAATTGTCAAGTTAATAAAAAAAGCAGGAAAGACAGAAAATTTCACACACCAGAATAGACTGAAAAGACATGGTGACACAATTCAGTGTGGTGTCCTGAATGGATCCTGGAACAGAAAAAGGATGTTAGTGGAAAAACCTAAAAAATCTCAATAACATCTGGATTTAAATTAATAGCTATGGTACCAACGTTATCTTCTTAGTTTAGATAAATGAGTCATGGTAATGCATGATGTTCACATTAGAGAAAACAGAGGGTAAATAGGAACTCAATTGTCTTTGTACCTTCTTCAGAAATATAAAATTATTCCAAATAAAAAACTTATTAAAAAGACAAAACTCATAACATGAAATATCAGAGAACAAAAATTCATATAAATTAAACAAAAAATTTTGAATGAATGTGGTAAAAATGGAATTGGAAAATGATGATGACAGGGATCAGATATATATGCATGAATGAAAACTCATGCCCCAGCACAAATAGTGAGAGTGAGCTAGAAAATGAGAGAATCTGTCACTCAAACACAAATCTTATAAAAATCCAAAGTCAATATTTCTATCCATATTTAGAAGAATCTATCATTCAAACACAATTTCAACAAAAACTTAAACCCAATTTTTCTTCCCATATTTAGAAGAAATGTTTGCCTTAGTAAGTCTTTGTTAAGGTGCAATAATTATGTGATTATTAACCTTACTTTGTCCTGGTCGTTTCTGAGGCATTGATTCCTTTCCATTAAATTATTGATTTCTTACTGAGCTTTAGTAAATGCTTAAGTGTATGATGGACAAATGCCCATGATTGGTATTTTTTAAGATTTTTATCAAATATTGTAACGTAGTTATCCTTCAGATGAATTTCAGAAAAGTATAGTACATAATTTGTATGTTGTTAATGTATCAGTAATTAATGAAAATTACCAATTTACTTAGGACAAATAATCTAGAGAGAACTTGGACTAACTTTTAAATTGAGAAACTGCTTAACATAAATCTGTAAGTCCAATACAAAAATTGTCTTCCTATATATTTGAACACTTCGTGTAAAGATAAGGAAATAATAAATAGAAAGAAGCTTAAAAGTAAGAAATTTTAGGCATTATAAAGGATCAAAGAAAAAATGTGAACAGAAAAAATTGAGATCTGAACTAAAACCCCATATTCAACCTGTACCTTTCATAGTTTCTCAAGTATATCATGCCTGAATGCATAAAAACACATAACATCAAATTTAAATGGTCAATTCCTACTCCTGCTTCTTTCACTTGAAAGAAAGCTCAGCCTTTATTCTAACATGATTTCATAAGAGGTGCTCAACAAATGTCTCTTAAATTAGAACATAAAATGATAGAGGTAACTGGATATATGTTTAAAGAGGAGTAGTGACAGAAGGAAAAAGCAAAATGGATAATAAGCAAAGGAAGAAAGTGAACAGCAGGAAGCAGCTAGGGAGGAGAGACAAGTAAAGACTTGAGAGGTATATTAACAGAGAGGGAAAGAAAATGCAGGAGGAACATATATGGGTCCACTTGAAAAGAAATGGATATAGGGACAAGTTAGGAAGACACAACACTATTAGGAAGTGGGGAAAACTAAGTCATAAATAGAAAAGTTAATTCTAGGAAATAGACGGTGAGAATAGAATTTTAAAATATGAGAAGACAAGAGATGAGAAAAACATGCAACTAAAGGAAATTATAAAAAATACTAAAACAATATTAAATGAGAATTGATCATAAAAAATAAGTATTAGTAAAGGGGATGTGATTGGACATATACTGAAAAATAAGGATAAAATTGAAAACAAAGGCGTTCAGAGGATGAGACATACTAAGGAAAAAAAATTAAGCAAATTAGTGAATGACATGAGGGAGAGAACAGAATGCATAAATGAAAGAATCATAAAAAAAGAAAAAGGGAGTAAGGGAGTGGTTGTGTGCATGTATTGAGGGCAGTGGTTAAAAGAAGGTAGAAAGACAAAAGTTTAAAAAGAACTCCAAATACAGGAGTGGGTGTAGCTCAATAACTGAGTATGCCCTTCAAAATTAGGAGTTCCTAGATTCAATCCCCAGTACCTCCTATAGAAAAAGTGGACCAAATTTGCAGGAAAAAGAAGAATGTAAGAAGAACAAATGTTAATGGTAACTACACAATGCCCTAACCATGGGAAAGGGTGAAAATGAGAGTAAGCAGAAGAATCTAGAATCTAGCTCCTTGATTAATTCGGCTTAAAAACTTCAGAGCATGAGGTCACTAAGTTTGAGTACTGACTGAAGGCAATGGCTGGAGTAGACAGATAGTAGTTAGAGCAAGATGCAGTGCAAAAAACAATAAATGGAAACACTTTCGTGTGCTGGCTGAGCAAACTTCACCTTTCTGAGCAAATGACATGGTGGGCTGAATTAATCCTCATAAAAACAGCATAGGGGAAGTACTATTTTCTATGCATCACCCATGGAAACGGAAGCATAGAGAAGTCAGGAAACCTGGACATGTAATACTGCAAGGAATTGTCAAAGCAGGGTTTGAACACCAGGTGTCTGGCTCCAGAGAATGTATTTACAGCTACTATACTCTAACATCACAGAGAGACGCAGGCCCTGAGGAACTGCAGATAATTACAGGAGAAGAATGAAAGTGGGAACTTCCTTAGAGCCTGACTATAAGATGAATATAACCGAGGAAAGAATTCAGTAGAATAATAATGAAATTGTCATTTAAATTACAAGAGGTGGTACAGAGAGGTGAGGAAAGAGAAGTAGGAAGGATACAATTACTTAAGGATGAAATGAATCAAGGATGAAGGAAGACCTGAAGGAGAGTGCCGAAAAACAGAAAAAGAGGACAGCATACAAATAGAATGGGTTGACCCAGAGAAACGTTTCTAATGGAGGAAACTTGGGGAAAAAAAAGATTTTTAGGAAAAATAAGAGAAGGGAGGATAGTTCTCTGGAAGGGACTGTTCCATTGCTCCCTGTGACTCGGGGTGAGGCAGAGTGGACTCACCTGAGCTGGTGCTGCAGCCCCTGATGTGTGGGTAGGACGAACTGAAGGCTGTGTATGTCTGGGGAAAAGAGCTCATTCTGAATTATAGCAGCCAGTGTGCTGACCTCATCTCACAATGGGATGTGGTTATCCTGTCACCTGCACTGGCCTTGAGACATTGAGAGGTGGGAGTCTCTGAAGACAGTGTCACAAACAGGGCCAAATTATGCTTCCACTGTGAATTGTAACCATTGTGCATAGAAGCCAAAGAACTTTCTTGGGACACCAACTTTTCTAGATGAGAACTTTTTGTTCATGGAAACCCCAGGGATATAAAACAGAGATGGCAGTCATGTAGTAACAACTCCTATTCTTCTCTGGGGAATCAGTACGTTAATTGGTAATTTAGGACATATCAACCTGTTGGAATGAAGGATAATTTTTTAAACATTATGAAACACAGAAGAAGGATAAATTTTAAATGTAACACTAAATAAAATGATGTGGAGTTGGTGTGAAAATACTATTTAAACTCTCATCATAATTAAGTGAATATATGTGAATGTACATGATAATTTCAGGCATTATATACAACTTGATACATTCATGTTACTGTGGATCCATGATTTGTATACTAAAAACTTTTATTTTGTTGTTGTTGCTTATGATTTTGCTGTGTTTTCTGAAAAATTTGTACCAATTCCAATTTCATTGAACATTAAGTCCTGTGTCATCTTCAATACATTTCACAGTTTCACCTCTTAGATTTAGGTGCTTCATACCTTTTGTACTTTTTTTTTTATGTTGTGTGAGTTAATGGTCCTATTTCATTGGCTTGAATTTCCCTATGAAGTTTTCCCAGCACTACTTGTTTAAAAGACTATTCTTTCCCCATTCGATGGTCTTGTAAGGCTTTTAAAAAATTATAAGACAATTGGCACACTGTTTTGTTTCAGGCTCTCAATTCTATTTCATTGATCTATTTCTTTACACCAATACCAATACCACACTCTTTTGATTACCACTTCTTTGTAATCTGTTTTGAAATTGAGCAGTTTGAGTCTTCCTACGCTGTTCTTTTAGGGTAGAATTGATTTGGCTAGCCTGTGTCCTTTGCAATTCCATATGAATTTGGTAGATAACGTAGGGCTACATAAGTAATGGGGGAAAAGGAAAACACAAGATAAATTAAAACATCTTTTTTTGATAATGAAAATAAAAATACAACATATGAAAAAATATAAGATGCACCTACATTCATGCATGGGGGAAATATATAGCTATAAATAGGTATTCTATAAAATAAAAAAAATCTTTAAATCAACATTAGAACCTTCCAACAGGTAAACAAAGTTGATATATCTCCAACTTGACTAACCATGAATAAAAGGGAGATGGATCACGTTACTAAAAGTACGAATGAAAGAGAGCATGTCATTACTGACACCACAGACTTAAAAATAAGAGTATGAACAATTGTATTCAAGGAAACTAAGAAGTTAGAAGAAAATCGAAAAGTATCTAGAAAGATGTAAACTATGCAACTAACACAGGAAAAAAAATTAAAAATATGAATAGACCTAAAATAGACTTATAACAAGTATAGAGATTAAATTTGCAATTAAAATTTTTCACAAAAAGTAAAGCTTCTCTGACGAATTTGATCAGACGTTTATAGGAGAATTACACAAATTCTTGACAAACTCTTCAAAAGTAAATGACAAGGGAACAGTTCTCAACTCATTCTAAAAAGCCAGTATTATAATATCTAAACCAGATGAAGACATTAAAATATTCCTTATGATTATAGAAGGAAATTATCCTCAACATAATATCAGCATATAGATGCAGGTAATATATAAAAAAATTATACCTCATGACCAATGAGGTTTACCCAAGGGATGCAAGGTTAGGGTAATATCTGCAATATAATACAAAATATTACTACAATAAAGACAGAATGTGCAGGAGCATATCAATACATATAGAAAAAGTATTTGACAAAATCCAACACACTTTCACTCACCAAACTACAAATAGAAGGCAATTTTCTCAACCCACTAAATTGAATATGCAAACCCCATACAACTACTATCATACTTAATGGAAAGTAACTAAAAGCTTTCCTTCTAAGTTCTGGAAAGAAGATAAGGATGTCTGCTCTAACCACTGTTATTCAATATTGTATTGGAGATTCTAGCCATAGTATTAGTTTTTTTTTAAAAAAAGATATGAAAGTCATCCAAATTGGAAATGAAGAGGAAAAACTGTTTCTTTTTGCAGATGACATGAACTTTCTTTATACAATATCGTAATTAAGACACAGAAAATTTGATTAGAGCTAGTGAATAAGTTCAACAGTGTTCTAAGAAACGTCAGTATACAAAAATCAGTGGTTTTTTGGGGTGGCATCATCAATATGGTGAAGTAAGACATACACTGAAACAACCTCCCAAAACTTTCAGCAAAAAAAAGGACAAATATCACCTGCTTAGCATTATGTAGGACAGTAGAGATGGGAGAAGGACAGCACTAACTCTAAACAGAAGAAAAAAATAAGGTAGGAAACTTCCATCCCTGATTACTGGTCTACTTCTATCTCCCTCATGTTGTCCCGGGCACCTGGAAAGTTGCTCAGAGGTAGTGGCCCAAATTTCTCCCACCTCGCACCAGGGAAAGAGACTATACAGCGAGTCACAGCAGTGAGTTTGAGCCTCACACATATCCGGGCATGGGGACTTAAATCTGAAGAGACCCAGGGCAGAAATCAACCTGCAGAGAAGTACTGCATACAAAAGGGCCACCAGTGGGTGGGGAAGTAAAA
>JAQZBX010108369.1:0-10566 GCA_029593785.1 Cabassous unicinctus
TACCTCCCTATTATTAACAAAGTATCTTCTTTGACAAAGATGTAAGAATATTACAATATTCTTAATTACAAATTAACTATAGTCCATAGATTACATTAATTGTATTTTCCCAAGCATCCCCATATTCTTACCACCTTGTAATAGTAATGTTATTTATGCTATTAACCAT
This sequence comes from Cabassous unicinctus, assembly GCA_029593785.1. Taxonomy (NCBI): domain Eukaryota; kingdom Metazoa; phylum Chordata; class Mammalia; order Cingulata; family Chlamyphoridae; genus Cabassous; species Cabassous unicinctus. Next base: position 170 of record JAQZBX010108369.1, read on the forward strand.
AATCTTCATCTACCTCTGGGTTCACTATGTTATTCAGTTCCTAGATTATTCTCCATCTTTTTTTCAATTGACATTTATATCCCTAGATTACTGCTTTCAGCCACAATCCCATTTATAAAATAGCTTTCTTAGTTATACTGACTATAATTTGTTACTATCAACCTTATCCATTTCCATACTTTTACAGTCAAAGTGATTTAAAATTCTACATACATTAAGCATCAGCCCCCTTCTCAGCCATCATCCTATCTCCTAGTAACTTGTATTTAGTTAATATTAGTGAGACCGTACAATATTTGTCTTTTTGTGTGTTCTTTATTTCACTCAGTGTAATATCTTCAAGTTTTCTCCATGTTGTCATAGGTGTCCCACGTTCATTTCTTCTCACAGCCACATAGTATTCCATCATATTTATATAATATCACTTTTTTTTAACCCATTCATCAGTTGATGGACACTTGGGTTGTTTCCATCTTTTGGCATTTGTGAATAATGCCACTATGAATACTAGTGTGCAAATGCCTGTTTGTGTCACTGTTTTCAGTTCTTCTGGATATATTCCAAGTAGAGGGATTATGGTATCATATGGCAGTTCTATATATAGCTTCCTGAGGAACCACCAAAGTGTCTTCTACAAAGGCTGTACCATTTTACATCCCCGCCAACAGTAAAAGAGGGTTCCTATTTCTCTACATCCTTTCCAGAACTTACTGCTTTCTGTTTTTTAAATAATGGCCATTCTGAGGTGTGAGATGATATCCCATTGTAGTTTTGATTTTCATTTCCCTAGTAGTTAGTGATATTGAACATTTTTTCATGTGCCTTTTGGCCATTTGTATTTCCTCTTGGAGAAATATCTGTTTAAGTCTTTTGTCCATTGTTAATTGGATTGCTTGATATTTATTATTTGTATGATCTCTTTATATAGCTTGGAAATCCAATCCTTATCAGATATGTGGTTTCCAAATATTTTTTCCCATTGAGTGGCCTGCCTTTTCACCTTCTTGACAAAGTCCTTTGAAGCACAAATTATTTATTTTTTGATATGTGCACATTTGATTAACAGCCCACCTTTTGATTAATCAAGAAGGACTAGAAGGAAAGGAACTGTTGAGGTAGGCTAGTTTAGGGAATGAGAAGATGAATCTGGGACCTGGCAGGAAAACATAGCCATAAAACATGTGGCCATGGAACCTTCCTGGAAACCCCTCCACTCCAAGGGAAAGGCCACACAAAAAGCCTCCTGGAAGAACCCTGTGAGAATCCTCCATTTGGAATGAGATTTCCTCCAGGGTCAAGGAAAAGCCACAGATAGTCTCAAGGGGCCTTATTATTGGTTCCTTCCCACCCACTGCCAGGGGAATTGATAGGTGGGGTAATCAATCAAAACATCAAACAACTGGGATCCCCCACTGAACATTAGCAAGTGGGAGGAATAATTAATGGTTTAAAAGTTAACCACACAAGCAGAAATCTCTTTCCCTTCTCTGCCTGGACCAGCCTGCAAGTATACCTTGGGACCCATAATCTGTTATTTCCTCCCATTTCTATTCTCGTCTGTCATTTCCTTAATAAACTGCTGGCCTGATTAAACTGGAATGTTCTTAAATTCTTTTAGGCAACATAGTGAAGAAACTAGAGGGAATCCAGTAACACTATTAGTTGCCCTATCTTTCCATTTCCTTTGGTCATCATTTTTACTGTAATAGGTGACTAATAGAGGTCAACAGAAGTAGGAATGGATATGATAGGGATCCTTGATTGTTTTGTATTTCTTAGAAGGCTATTGTCTACCTTCTACCTTGGAAGTAAGCTCCAGTTTGCAAGGAAAGTGTGCCTCTTGAAGCTGTCATCATCTGCTTAAGTCATAGAGGTAACACACTTACTTTCCCTTGTACTCACACTGAGACTTGCAGAACTCCCTCCCATCATAGATTCACTATAATTTTGTGCTTCTGGGATGTTGTGAATGTTAATGGAGTAGCAAGGAATGGCTGACATGCATATTGTGTTTATCATCATATTTCTCTGGCCTGTTGGACTTCACATACAGAACACTAATTCAAAATAAAATGGTTAAGAATTTCAAGATGATGAGAGCAGAGCATTAAACAAAGCACGGAGTCCTTCTGAGCATGGGTCCTATGCGTCTGCACAGGTCATAGGCCCAGGAAACCAGCCTGGGCTTTGGCTACTGACAACCCAAATAAAATCCATTAAAAGCAGCCATCAAAGATGCCATGTGTTTAGTAGAAGATCCTCACTTCATAGATGTGTAAATAGTGATAGTTGGAAAAATACTGTCTTTAATTTTTTATAAATCTGATAAATTTGGGTAGGGTGTTTAGTCATACACAGTTGGGGAAAGGCTCTGAACAGGAACTTCTAAAACTGCCTGAGGTGAGATACAATGGCATGCCTATTTGAATTCTTTATTGCCAGTTGTCCTCTTTCTTACCCATCTTGAGAAAACATTCCCTTAGGCAAGAACATATGTTTCATATTCTATATCAAAATCCTTTCCTCTAACTTATTTTGGTTACCATCATGCCCTACCCATTTTTGGACATTTTAATGAGGATTCCAATGCCTGCTGAGAAAGTGTGAGTAGAAGTCAGTCATTATGTTGCATAATTATTTTAATTCTTTCACTTCCTGAAAGAGAGGTTTTTCCCACCAGAAGGTCATCAGATTTGTGATGAGATTACAAGACTCTTCACTAGACTAGACAATAGTAGAAGGTCATCAGATTTGTGATCAGATTACAAGACTCATCACTAGGCTAGACAAGACTAGAAGGTCATCAGATTTGTGATGAGATTTGTGAAGCTCCCAAGAGGCTGGGCTCATGGAAGAGCTCAAGGCTGAAGAGAAGAGCCATTAGTCTGATCACCCACAGCTGAGTTCCTGGAAATAGCCTTAAGGGGAAGACAGGGACCTAGGTAGAGATCAGCTCCCATGTTGCTTCACCATGGGCAGGATGCCAGGATCACCAATCCCCGAGTTTAGTGTGAAAGTATCTCTGATGATGCCTTGGTTTGGAAATTTTCACAACATCAGAACTCTGAGATTTTACCCTAATAAATTTCCCACTATAAAAGTCAACCCATTTCTGGTACTTTGCATTGGGAGCCCTATGTCAAACTGAAACATCAAGTTTTTCTGTTTCATTTCACTTGAATTACCTTTTCTACTTTTTTCATGGAAGCGTGTTGTAATGTAGTAGATTAAATATTGAAGGCTTAAACTTTTAAAAAATTAAATTCAAGACATTTTTCTTTAAGAATTCAATTGTGAAATTATTTAGGCTTTCTGCTTTGTCAACAGTGTTGATGAGAGTTTTGTTGAATCTGTATGTTTCCATGTGTGTATGTGTGTGTGGTATGTGCATGTGTGTTCACATATTTGTTGTTGATTGAAAAAATTTTGGAAGCTGTGATTGCCATCCTTTATAAACCACACTAATGTGACTTTCATGGAGCTCTTCTGCTTTTTGCCTTCCTACATGAAGAAGGACGTGAATTCTGACTAAACAATCTAGAAAACCAGGGCCTTTTTGAAAGATTGGCATTTGAGTGTAAGTAGTCCATGAGATTGTGATTTGTGTTGAACTAACAATATATGCAAAGATTAGTGAAATACATAAAATTTTTGGCACCTCCTAAGCTTTAAGATTTCAAAAAAAGAGTCAGTGTTGTAATTTTTATGGGGCTTTATATTTGCTTTGCATTTATGTTGAGAGAACAGAAGAAAGAATGGTGGAAAGCAGAGACTTTTACTAGGATTTTCATTTTTCCTCCCAGTTAGACATATCTTAAGAGACTATTATAAACCAAGGTTTTTAATCATTCAGCAGAAATGATACTTTAGTTTCTTAGTAATATTTGGGTAATCTAGGCACCTTTATAAAATGTATACATATATATATAACAAATAACATTTATGTAAACAAATGCACATATATGCATATGTATTATATATCATTTTACAAATAAAAAAAAATAGAAATGCATAACAACAGCAAAAGGATGCAAAGGATATAAGAAAAGATGACAGAATGTAGATGACTATATTATTGACACTGTACTAAGATACCACACATTGTTAAAAAAAAAAAAGATTTTGTTAAACTCTGTTCTCCAAATAGAAAAGAAACTAAAGAAAATAAAATTGCATAAAGGAAAATTGCTGTTCATCCATAATACCATAACTGATTTTTGTTACCCAATCAGGACAAAAATATTTTTTTTTCACAGCCAGGGAAATTTATTTAAAAGTAGAAACATTAATACATTTAATTTTAAAACAATTTAAATTTTAAGCAAAAGAGGAAAAAACCATTTGGCCCTAGATTGCCAGTGTACAAGGAGTTTTCATAGACACCTGAAATGCACTCAGGGGCATGTGCTCTACTTGAATGAAACTGACCCATCACACCCCTGGGAACCCCTGGCACCTGTCTGGACAGGGGAACACTGCATGAGGGGCAGAGCCATCACAGAGCACAAGGGGGTGAACCTGACAGGCAGCTCTGGGACCTGTGCAGAGGCTGACCTGTTTTAGGTCAGTAAATCTGTCTCAGTATATCTTTCAATTCTTTAAAATTATTTCGGATCCCATGGAGCTTTGATTTATCATTTCAAATTGTTTTAATTTTTTTTTGTATTTTATTGGTTTTTTAAAATTATCATTTCATTTTCTTATTAATTTTATTTGGGTATATTGTTGGTTTCATTCTTGGAGAGGTCTTGGATCACAGAAGGGTCACAGCACTGGTGCGGGGTGTCAGTGATGTAGGGACGCATGGGAGGATGTTCACCTGGGGCATGCCTCTAAGTCTTATGAATATGTTCAAGTGTTCATGGGACATTTTCTCAGTGGATGAAGAACCACACAATAACCAAAAGAATATTGAATTCCCATACTGGGGAATTCTGCTACATTCTCTAATAGGATAGCAAGAATCCCTTGAGAGCAAGGGCAATGTCTAGTGAAAGAAGACAGACCATTATGCCAGGCCCTTGATATTGATGATTGTACTTAATGAACTTTTTCTTGTGAAATTGAAATGTAGCTTAGTATTATATACTACCTCCTGAAAGTCTCTTTGTTGCTCAAATGTGGCCTCTCTCTAAGCCAAACTCAGCATATAAACACTTTACTTTCCACCTGGGGGATGAGCCTCCCTGAAACCAAGGGATTATTACCAAGCACCAACTAGCAATACATCTGGAAAAAGACCTTGATAAAGAGGGGGTAATGGTAAATAAAAATGAGTTTTTATGGCTAAGAGATTTCAAAGTGAGTCAGGAGGTCATTCCAGAGGTTATGCTTATGCACATCTCAGCAGGATCTCATTGATGCCACAGAAAACAGTGCCTAATAGAGTGGGGCTCCTGTGGGCTCTAGAGACATCCAGAAACTATAAGCAGGGCAGACATCTCAGCAAGTTGGAACCCTGTCAGTGGGCCTTACTTTGGAATTTATTATCTCCAGTGTAACAGAGTTAGACTCATTTATAGGTTCTCTACACATGGCTCTTTTGCCCCATATATTTGAACCTATAAATAGCATTATACTTGATACATATATGTCCCAGAGACATATCTTTGGTCCATCCATGTGTCAGCTGAACCATGAATCTCAGCAGCATTGCAACACCTACTCTCCAGTTCATTGGACTCACCAGGACAACTAACAAGGAGATGATGATGGACAACACCCATCCCTAGGAATGGAGAGTGTCTGAAACTGCCAGCAAGAGAGTTCCATCTGTCCAATGGGATGTAAGTTCCCTGTCAATTAGAAAGATAGTAGGCATCATCATTCCAAAATCCTCAAGGTAGGGGAATGAACAATGGACTAAAGTAGACATTATTATTCTACTAGAGACTATTCTAGCAATGGAAGAACTCTTATCATTGGCAATGGCCATCAGAGATTCTGATGGATGGGAGAGGAAAGAATAGATGTAATATGGGGGCATTTTGGGGGCATTGGGGTTTTCCTGCATGACATTTCAGTGACAGACACAGGCCATTGTATATTTTATCATAATTTACAAAATTATGTGGAACAGAGTGTAAACAATAATGTAAACTGTAATCCATGGTTAATAGCAATGACTCAATATGTGTTCACCAATTGTAACAAATGTACCACATTAATGAAGGATGTTGTTAATGTGAGTAAATGTGGGAGGGGGAGGGAGTAGGGCATATGAAAATACCTTATATTTTTTATGTAGCATATATGTAATCTAAAGCTTTAAAAATTAAAAAAATTAATAAAAAGTAGATTGATGAAACTATATAGACCTAGTTTTAGAGAGTTTCCACTATTCCCTAAAATGTTTTATTGCCTTAACTTTCAAAGTCTTTCAGCATATTCTAATACCAAAGGGAATCATTTCATTTTTTAAGAGAAATCAATTTTATTGATACATATTAATAAAGCATATAATTCTTTCAAAGTGTACAATCAGTGGTATTTGATATAATCACATAGTTGTGCAGTCATTAATTCAATATTTTTAGAACATTTTCATTATTTCAGTAATAATAATAAGCAGACAAATGAACAAACAACTAAATTCTTCTCTCAATCTCTGTGTGCTTTGTCTGTTCTACATAGCTCTTATTTCTGACTATTCTTGCCATTTATTTAGCAGTTTTATTGGGATATATTCACATACCATATGATCTGTCCAAAGTGTATAATCAATAGCTTTTAGTATAATCACAATATGCATTCATCACTACAAAAAATTTTAGAGCAGTTTCATTACTCCAAAAAGAGAAACTCCAAACCCCTTAGCAGTCCTTCCCTAGCCCTACATAACTACTAATCTAATTTCATCTCTATAAATTAATTTATATTTACACTTATATAAATAGAATCATATAATATGTAGTACTTTGTGTCTGGTTTCTTTCATTTAGGATTGTGTTTATTTTTGGTCTGATATTAATATCTTGTAGTATTAAAATACATTTGTTCAGTTTCAAAGAAAAACAGTCTTACATATGCAATTTTACCCATATTCATATTTCAAATGCAGTCTCTGCTCTACAGTTCCATGTTACATTTTTTAGTATTCCTTTTAGTAATATATATTGCCCTTAGATTTTCCCATTAAACCACTTTCATACCCATATCATAGCACTGCTGATTGCAAACAATATACTCATCTTTCACTTTTTCTATTCATTTCCAAAGATTAACACACATCCTTTTTACCAATTCTGCACAACTTAACCCTCAGCTTTCTATAAATGGAATTTTTTAAAATTTTCTCCTCAGATTGCACAATAGTAGTGTATAGGAACACTATTTATTTATTTATTTATTTATTTATTTATTCATCTGTCATATTTTTCATCCTGTATAAAAAATGGGTCTGTCTGGGGTACGTCCAAAATTTAACAAGAGACATGAATATACACAATCAAAAACCAAACAGGATGAAATTGAAAAGAACCATGAGCAGATATATTATACAGAGACTGATGAATGTCAATGATCAAGAGGAAACTCTGAAAGCTACAAAAGAAAAGCAACATGTCACATACAAGGGAGCCCCAATAAGACTGAGTGCTGATTTTTCATCAGAAAATGGGAGGCAAAAAGGGCAGCAGGCAGTGGGATGAAATATTTAAAATGCTGAAAGAAAATAATTGCCAAGCAAGAATTTTATGTGTAGATTTTGATGGTGTGGCAGTTTGATATAGTTATGAATTCCAAAAGTAGATATGTATTATATTTGTAAACTGGTTTGTTATCATTAGGGCTTTGATTCAGCCACATCAGTAGGGCATTGAGCCCTGCCCCTTGGTGTGTGGGGTCTCAAAGATAAAAGACATAGCAAAGGACAGGGTTGGAGTTTTTGAGTTGGAGTTCTGATGTGGAGTTTTAATGTTGGAGCCCATGGAAGTAAGCACACAGAGGAGCTTGCTTGTGAGGAAGGAGAAAAGGTCCAGGAAATGAGATGAGCCATTCACCTGACAGTTCACAGCTGGCCTTGGGGAGAGAGGCAAAGCCTAGAGAACCTCACAGCCTACAGCTGACCTTGTGGAGGAAACAGAAGAGCTGAACCTGGAGAGAAATGGAGCCCCAGGAAGAGAGGAACCCAAGCAGCCTGAACCCTCACAGATGTTGGCAGCCATCTTGCTCCAACACATGGCAATAAACTTTGGTTAGGGAAGTAACTTATGCTTTAAGGCCTGGTAACTGTGGGTTTCTACCCCAATAAATACCCTTTATAAAAGCCAACAGATTTCTGATATTTTGCAACAGCACCCCTTTGGCTGACTAATACAGATGATTAGGATCATGTGTCAACTTGGCCAGGTTATAACGCCCAGTTTTTCAGTAAAGCAAGCACTGGCTTAAACTGTGAGGACATATGGACTGAAATCATCAGTCAGTGAGTTGACTGCATCTATGCCTGATGACATTTCCAATCACCTTAGGATATTGCCTTCAGCAATGAGATTATGTCTCATCCAGTCTTTTAAAGGCCTTAAAAGGAAAAGTGATTTCAGTAGTCAGAGAATTCTCACCTCTACTTCAGACAGCCAACTTCTGGAGATCTCATCAGAATTCTTGGCTTGCATCTTACCATACAGAATTTGGGCTCATACATACACATGGTCATGTGAGACAATTTTATAAAATCTCATAATATTTACAGATAACTCCTGTCAGTTCTGTTTCCCTAGAAAACCTTCACTAATAAGGTGACTGCCCTATGGAATTTGGACTCCTGAAAAAGAACCTTGACTAATACACAGTTGCAGTTAATGTGTTATCAAATCAAACTTTATTGTTATAGATTTAGGGTGCTAAATCTAAGACCCCTATAACCACAAAACTATCATCTGAAAAATATACACAGAAAGAAATGAGAAGGGAGTAAAAATGGTTTACTTCATATATCTAATCAATATGAAGGTAGGCAATAATGAAAGAACTTAGATATACAAAAGATTTAAGACTTGCAAAACCAAATGCCATAGCTATACTTTATTTCAAAGAAGTTTTTAACAACCATGTACAGACTTCTCTGTTCCCTCCTTTGAGGTGTCAGTGCCATGCCCCCCTCCCAGTCACCACCACCATGCTGAGTAAGAGGGACACAGGGCACTTAGATTGTTGACTTAAAGAAGAAAGGTTAGAAGACTTGCTTGCTTAATGCACAGCTTCTCTCTCTACATGTAAAGATAGGAAAAAGGATATATCAATCAGTTTTCTGGCTTGTGGAAGGGAGAAAGCTAAAACAAAGAAAGTGGGCAAACCTGAAAATAAGAAATGAAAATATCATGACAGCTGACTTTCCCTCAGCATTGTAGGTGCTAATAATGAGCCTTATTATGCTTTATGCAACAGAACATTTTCATATAGAACCATGATATCACTTAAGTTGTGATGTCACTTTGAGTCAGACCATTCAGAGTTACAGAAAAAGGAATTGGATATTTCCAATGCAGTAACTCTGAGCTCTTTCAAAGCCATGTATTACAGGTTTTCAAACTAGAAATGTGGAAGCCACTGTGGCATTCTAAGTTTGAATTTCTGATAAGGAATGATAGATAGCTATAACCCATATAAACACAGAGCTCTATGGGATCCTCAATATTTTTGTGAAAAGCATAGAGGGTTTTTTTTAAAAAAAGATACTTAGATTATGCAAATGTCACATAAAAATATAGGAGATTACTATATGCCTCACTCCCCATACCTCCCATATTTTCCCACATTAACAACATACTTCATTAGTGAGGTACATTCACTGCAAATTGAGGAACATATTTTGAAGACATTGCCACTTAAGTGTGGATTATAGTTTACATTGTAGTTTACACTCTCTCCCACCCAATTCTGTAGGTTATGGCAAGATATATAATGGCCTGCATCTGTCATTGCAATGTCATTCAGGACAACTATACCATACCAAGAAACTGAGAGAGTCTACAACTGCAAGCAAGTAGGGAGTTTTTGAGACCAAAAAGTGAGGAGAAACCACTGAGGATGACCCACAGCCTGGATTGGTCCATTTCTCATGATGACCACACAAGGAGCCATTGTGATGGAACTCCACACCCCTATATAAGCCCTGGATCTTATGTTCATGGTCCCCTAACCCAGGAAGCTCTTTTGGTGACTTGTGGGACTGGGACTGCTCTTAGATTATTTCTCATTATTGTGGGTTCTTTTGATTATTTTGTTTATTATTTTTTCTTTTTGTCCTCATTCTTTTTTCCAGGTTTTGTTGTCTTTATTCTTTCCTTTTTATTTTTAAAATTCTTTTACTTTTTTACCCTTTTTATTTTAAAAATATCTTTTCCCTTTTATTTCCCAAGCTTTTTTATTTTGTTTTTTATTTATTTATTTTTGTT
>JAQZBX010108370.1:0-10585 GCA_029593785.1 Cabassous unicinctus
AAGATGAGAGATGAACAGCATGTTTATAAATGCTGGAGAAAGCTCTAGTACAGAGAATAAAATTGCTAAGGTGGCGGGTGGGATTGCTAGAATCATGGCCTTGAATAGGAGGGGGGTATCTAATGCTTAAATGAAGAGGCTGGCCTTAGTGAGAAGTACAAGTTCATCTGTGGGAACAAGAGCAAAGGCAGAGCACATGTAGGAAGGTAGGGAAATACAGGAAACCTAGAGAAGTCCTCTTTTCATGGCTTCTATTTTCTCTGTGATAGCAATCAAGGCCATCAGCCAAGAGTTAAGCATGCAGGGAGGAGATGTTAGTTTGAGAACAGAGAAATAGTTGTCCAGGAGAGTTGGAGAATGACTGGATAAATGCAATACAGTAAAACTGCAGCATTAAAGGTCCGCTTGAAGTTAACATGCTGTGTTTTCCTCCAGTCATACTCAGGAGCATAGGTACAGGTATGGAGTCAGAAGAGAGGTGGAATTAACTATGGCTGAAAGTTTGCCAATTACAATGGAACAAGGGAAGGGGAAAGGCATTTAGTGCTCAAGGAGTTCACTCACCACACCCCCAGGCCAGGTGGTAAGAGAGGAAGTGAAAACAACCACCACTTGAAAGCTTCAGAGGAAACTGTGCCTTCAGGGAAGACAGGTTTCATTTAGAGCAAGAACTCAAAGGAAACATTCAAATAAACTGAGAATGTACAGGGGTGGGGTGCTAATCTTGGTAAGAGCTGTTTCAGTGCAGTGCTGAGGACAAAGCCTGACTGAAGTTGGTCAAGGAGCAAGTGGGAGAACAGACAAGAGGACAACTCTTTCATAAAGTTTTATTCTGAAGGTGCTGGGGTTAGTGGAAAGTTGAAGGCAATGTTTGTGTGTATATGTGTGTGTTAAGATGGAAGATATTACACAAGTTTTTAATAGTGATGGAAAAGATTCAGTTAAGAGGGTAAAAAATGGACAATACAGGAGAGAAATGGGTTAAATGTGAAGATACTTGCAGAAGTAAACACCTTGAGAAACGAAAAGGACATTGCATCCAAGGCATAAGTAGAAGAACTGGCCTTAGAACCAACCTTGTAGAAGGAAAGAGGCAAAGAAGGCTGTAGGCAGGAAGGTTGGAGTAATGTGAAGTGGGAAGATTAGGTAGTTCTCTTTGGAATGCATCTATTTTATCTCTTCAGGTATGAGATGAGGTATCAGCTGAAAGTTGGAGGGGAAAGGAATTTGGAGATTTGATTAAAAAAAAGGGTGAGGAGATGAAGTTATGAGGTTGGGAAAATAAATTACTAGGGAATTGTATTTTGGCAGTATTGAGTGCCCACCTGAGATTTGTGGTCATAAACTTGAACGGAGGTCAACATGGCTGTATAATTTTTCTCCATCAGTCCTTGCTGCTTGGGTATAGGTGCCAAGTAAGAGAAAAGGTGGGTTTAACAAGGGTCTTTGCCAGTGAGTGTGAAAGAAGGAGCAAGATAAAAAAAGGGGTTAGGATGTTTGCAATGTAATGAATGGTTCAAATTCTGGACAATGCAATCTACACTTCTTAAGGAAGGGAGGAAGGACATGAGAGGATAATGGATAATGAAAAGTCAAGGGATTGGAAGTCTGGATAAGGTTAGAGAATTGCTGGAGTGGGGTAAATGAGCTCAAAGGGTAGAAGACAATAATCTGAGAGGTGGGTATATAAGATTAAGATTTTGGAGGTGGTGTAACTATTATTGACTTTCTCCCCCAATTTAAAAAATAGAAAAACTACATAAAACTTTTATGATCAAGCTGATGTTACTTTTGGCTACATTAGAAAAAGTACTTTCTGTTTATATTAATAGTATGTCCTGGGTTGGTAGTAGAATTTGAATTAAAATCACCTGACTTGAGTTTCACAATTGATTCCAATATACAATGACTACCCTATGTTACATTATAGGGAAGCACTAGAGTATATAGGTGAAATCTTTCAAATAGTTTTGACATTAACACTGAGGGATCTGTTTGGCCTTAACTTTTCATATAAATTTTATGACACTTATAGTAAAACAAGAATATACTCATTTCATAATTAAGTGTAAATTTACCAATGAATTCTACTACCATCAGCAACTTTCAAGATTAAGAATTCTCTGAGAGTGTTTATAAAAAGGAATCAATTTAAAGGCAAATATTTTGCTATTAAGGATTTAAAAATAAACATAAAAACCTTGATTATAAAATTTTTATTCCACTGCACTCTCATTACAAGAACATAAGCAAACAGCATGAAAAGCAGAAGATTCAGGATGAGCATCTGTGGTATTTGGTGACAAATTAATACTTTATGGAAATTTTCAATTCATTTAAAAAAATAATCATTTCATTTTAGTGATAGTTAAGATGAGCTTTCTCTCTGTTTAAACTTCCTATTGGTTTATACAATTCCATTCTCTCCAACTGGAAGCTGTGTAGGATCTAGTCCTACTTTCTTCATTGATATGGCAATGTCAAACAAATAGTCATAACACTCACACCTATAAAAGAAAAAGCAAAAGAACTGAAGGTGTTTAATGAAAGAGTTCTCCAATCCCAAATAATCCTATTTCTCTTCTCTATCAAGTTAACCCTGTTGGGTTCTCAGTATATTTTTTTCTCAATTCTAGGCCAAATGTTTCTTACTTTGTCCCCAACATTAAAACATAGAAATGAGTCATATTGAATCATGCAACCATATTTATACTGCTCTGGAAATAAAGGAGTTTAAAATACACTGCTTACATAAATTAAATTTTTTTACTATGTTGGACTTTCCAAAATACATGTAGCAAATCATTACATATCTTGGGTTAGCTTTATTCTCCCTACCAGCCTTTAACTCAGAGAATAGGATCTATGTCTCCTTCCTCTTTGAATCAAAGTGCATAAGGCCTTGCCAAATAACAGCTCATTCAATAAACATTACTGAATGGATGAATACATAGTAAAAATCAAATATATAGAAATAATAATGATAAACTATTTAAAATTAAAACAGTTTGGCCAATAATAAAAAATCATATTTCAATAATAAAAATATCATAAAACATATTTCATTCTCTTTCACTTTTAGAGTGTAGTGACTTGTCCCAAACGTTCCTTGATTTACACTTACATGGTTTTAGCCTTCTCCCATGTTTCTCCCCATACGTAGACTCCATGACGTCTGACTAGTACTGCGCAGGAGTCTGGGTACTCAGTCATTGCACGAGCCATTCGTTCTTTGAGGTCTTTCTCCTCAGGTGTATTCTCAATAATAGGTACCACTAACATATCATCATATCTGTAAGACAAAACAGGCCATTTTTTTCATTAAAACAAATGTATAATTTGTTCAGTAACCAGTTAAAAAGACATTCTCTTTATATGTGGAAAACGACTCCAAATTATGAACAAGATGTTGCATGTTATTCTGTGCATCTCGCCTAAACATCTGTATTAAAAGATGCCTTGGGAATTTGGCAGGCATTGTTCTAATCCTAAGTGGCAGAAATTTGTATAGCATATCAAAACCCAACAAGAAATCATCAAGATCATACAAGTATTTCTTTGAGGCAAAGACAATCACATTTTACAGAGGAGATGAGAAATGATAAATCTCAGAATCTGAAGCATAAAAAGGATTAACAATTGAACTATTTATTAAGCAAGAATTTCCCAACAATACAAATATCAATTTCATCTCTGCAGTATCCCAAAGTGCCTCAGATAAGCAAACCAATAAATGCAGGTGTGGTTTGTGGCACTGGGAAACAAAAACCTTCTGGAGATATCTATTAAAGGTATGATAATTTTTCAAATATTCTCAAATCTGTGATAGTAAAACTTCTTTTACTTCTTTTGCTTTCACAAATCAGAATATGTGTTTTCTTTCTCACTCATGTAGTAATATTTAATCAAATAACTTAGTTACTGGTAAGATTAAGTTTATCCCTGGGGTCATATGTAAGAATTCAAAAATCAGAAAGTTTTTCCTTTTTACATGAATTTCTCTTACATTGTAAATGTAACATCTGCCTCTTCACTATGCATGAACTGCTGGCCCCAAGTCTTTCCTAATATTGGCCAGAAGAGCCACAAATTTATATTTTCCTCCAGCTTACAATGAACAGTCAGAAATAGTTCCAGATGCAAAATCACTTCACAGTAAATTAAGACCTGAAAGCTATTTAATCCAACCCCCAATTTTTGAGAAAGGAGACTGATCCTCATCAGTTAAATGACCGTAAACAGTTTTGTTTTCACTCTATCACAGGCATGTTGCTTCCAAAACAGAGGACAATTATGTTTAAATATAATTTAATCTTTCCCCTGGTCAGAATTATTTGAAAAATTTTTAATAGAGTAGAGGAGGAGGAGATGAACTCCATCCTTTTATAGTTTCTTCATCTTACCTCATCTGACCTTTCCCATCCCTTCTTTTTGCCTAGACTCAAGATTCGCCCTTAATTTTGACAGAGCAAGGGTTCTTAACCAGGGGTCCATGGACCCCCAAGTGTCTGTGAAAGATTTCAGGGGGTCTGTGAGCTTGAATTGAAATTCAAAAAACACATTATTCTTGTGGGGATGTGTTGATGTAGGTATGATATATTTATTAAATAATACACAGTATAGTGTGGACTTAGTATGATTTTTATTTTTATGTAGCATGTTCTGAGTGCAGTAGATAACTGCCTGCAAAAAGGATGGTAAGGATGGCAGAGATGGTTTTATGATGCCATGGGAAGACTCGAATTTCTAAATGTTTGCCAAAAATGACCATTTAAACAGATGTCGAACCGTGTTATCAGGTATTGAAATTATAGGAAAGTTATAAAATGTAATTTTGAATAATCCTAAAATTTAATTTAAAGACATGCCGATGTTGAGTGTCATAAAACTATCTGCTGCTACATTCTGAGAAGGGGTCAGTGGTTTTCACCTGACTGGCAAAGGGGTCTGTGGAACAAAAATGGTTAAGAACTGCTGTGATAAGAATGTCACAGCCTCCTGTGCTGTGAGAATGACCCTCTTACTAATTTTCCAGCCAGGCTCAGCCAGAACTACAAAGGATGTCAATAAAAAAAAATTTTTTTTATTCTTTAAGTTCTGAAATATAAAAATAATACATAAAATGTATATGTTTTGATGTATTCCAAAGGCTTTTTCTATTCTATTCTGTTCCTCTAACCACTCTTTCCACATTCTCAACCAATTTTTATTTCTTCAGCAAAGCCATCAAATGCCTTATGAAACTGATAGCACACATGGTGTCTCTCCTTCAAGACCTTGATATGGAAAAGGCAATATGGGGTTATATTTTACTTAGCACATTCATTTTTCACAATTTCAATATTTAACTTTTGTAAATAAGGATTTCATAGTGCTGAGGAATGCTTTGGGCAAACAATAAATATTAACTGAAATCAAATCAAATTAATTTCTCAGCACACTAGTTGGAACATGTACATTCTATTACATGCAGCAACAATATGGTATTACTATTAAAAACACTGCAAGAAAAATTGGCATTCTTTTTCTCCCAACAAGGCAAGGTAGAAAGTTTTCAGGCCCTTTAGGAAATTAAGAAGGGTGAGGGCTAATAAATTCAAATGGAATGCTTAGCTTGTACCTGAGCACTAAGAACATGTTTTTTCATGTCACTAAATTCTAGATTTATGAATAATTATCACATTTTTGTGGGCTGGTAGATTAATTTAAACTTGTCTAGAAGGTCACTGTTCCCTACCATGTCACTTACCACACTAAGAAATTATAAAAATCTAGAGATCTACTTCATTAAAATAAGTATGACTTTTATAAATATGAAAACATTCCAGAAATACTAAATGAAATCAAAAGAGAATATAAACTTTAGTCAGGGCTGAAATCTCCTGAAAACAAAGTGTCAGCGGCGAGATTTTGCTCTTTGAGCACTTCAATGTAAGAATATAATTTTCCCATCGCTATAGAAATCCCAGCCAAGGTTTTTTCGTTTTACTCTGACAAACATTCATTATTCAAGTTTCTGATGGTTTACCATGGCAGGGAGGAGGAAGAAACCACCTTTGTTGGTGTCACTAAGATTGGATATGGAAGCATTTTATTAAGTGGGGTACTCTTTAACACAGACCCTGTAACACTGCATTAAATGCATAAAAAGATCAGTATCCTGTTTATCCAAGAGAAGGAAAGATACTTTAGTAAATTATTTAAACAAAAAAATAAAATTAAAAATACCTATAACACCCTCCTGAGGTACATTTCCTTATTCCTTTTATCATCTCTTGATGTGTAATTTTAAACTCCCGTCCTGGAAAGAGAAGGGTGGCCATGACGGCAGCTTTCGAGTGGGTGTGAATCACTGCACCTGCTCCTAAAGGTGTAAGAATAAAGTCGCATGCTCAATGAAGACTAAATTATATATTTTAAAGATACACACACAGACACATTCTCTTTCTCTCTCTCTATATATATGTAAAATATATATATAAAAGGTTATGAACTTGTGTTTACTGGCATGGCATTAAAAGTTGGGTGGCAGGGTAATAAGGAGGGTAAGGAGGAAAGGTAAGAGGAGAGAAATACTGAGTGAGGAGTTGGAAGACAATAAAAACATCAAAATGTATCCAGCATCAGGACAATGCACAATACTTTACACATGCTCAAAAGACATCTTTTGAACAAATGAGTCAACAAATAGGATGAGTTCTTATATGCTTTAATGGGATTAAAGTAAATTAAAGTTGAAATATAACTGTATGAAATCATGATTTAAGAAACTTAGATGGTCTGAAGTAAAGTTTATTAACCATGGAGATCATAATCATAACAATACTGCCATTTAATGCAGGATTCCTTTGTGACAATACTGCCATTTAATGCATTTAATGCAGGATTCCTTTGTGACAAGCATTTAATATAGGTCATCTCTTTGTCTCATCACAACAACTTTGGAGGTTAATACTATCTCCCCCATTTAATAGTCCAGAAAACAGAGGCTCAGAGATGTTAAATAGCTTTCCCATAGTTCACAGACAGCAGCAGAACTTGGATTTGAACCCAGGTCTGACTTTAGAGCTCATTGACTTTAGAGCTCATTTTCTTAATCGCCAAGCTAGTTTTCAGAAAGCAGGCCATGTCTTGGCAGAATAAAAGGATGGTAGGGATTTTAAGATATAAATGTAATGTATTTGCCTAAAAAGTAATCTAAGTTCTGTAAAATGTATTAATTGCTACTTCGGCAATTGGTAATTTTATTTAGCTCTAGTCTAATCAGCTGCTATGTTAAGGCATGGTCCTAATGACTTTCTTGCCCTGGTAGGGCCAGTATCTGTTATTATTTTCTATTTTCACATTGTCCTCCAGATTCAAATGTTCTAGGCCAGTTTTCTACCACAGGTTCTAGGAGTTATTGAAAATTAGACTCCTGGTTTTATCATAGAGTAAATTTTTCAAAAAGGGATGACAATTCCAACTGAAGAGAAGAAAAGGCTATAATTCTCCCCTAGTTGTAATTTGCCTTATTTCTACTATAAGTTCCCACTGGTGTAACTCTAAACTAAGAACTGGGACCTGATTATACATACTGTCTTTAGTCAGTCAATTTGGCAATCTAGCCAGAGTCAAACTGAACTGGGTTGCAATCCTGGCTCCAATACTCACTAACTGTTTGATTTAGAGAAGTTATTTGACTTCCCTGAACCTCTTTCTCTCATATGTAAAATGGAATAATAATAGACCTTCCTCATAGGATTGATGTGAGGATTGACTGAGTTAACACATTTAAAGTTCATGCACATAGCAGGCATTCAGTAAATGTAAGCCAAAATAATAATTATTATTATTTAGTAATACTTATAATTATTTTTTACTATTATTATAATAATTATTTGCCTACTTAGTAAATATTCTTTATGTAGAATACATTTTCCGCATACCTCTCATTGTGTAAGCATTCATGAACAGAGGAGTACACTGGCTTTTTTTTAGATTCTTGCATGGCGGAGGTCCACTTATATCCTGTTCATTTATATCACAAATAAACATGTCTTCAGGCTATTTATAAAAGGAGACAAGAAAAAAAAGAAGCCTTACACAATATCAATTAGAAATGCCCCACTTTCTTGTGTGTTAATATAAATATAGTATATATACAAACACATACATATAAAGTATTATTATATATATTTAACTCATTTTAAATATTTACATAATTATAGTTTCTCTGTCAATTCTTTAACCATTTTGAGAAAGAAATTTAAAAAATGTTTTCTACTAGTAAAAATATTCTCAAGAGAGTTAAAAAAAAAAAACTCCTCTTAATATTTAAAGATGACCAATATAGAAAATTAATATGTGATGGTGTTGCTCTCATTTCCTCAATTTAGCTTCTCAACTGTATCCTCTAATTTCACAACTATATTTCAGAGAGACTACGTAAAGAAACCAATATTCCCAGGTGGTTATGTTATAATTATTTTTTCACATTTCATAAAAGCATAGTATAAAATTTTCTTATGCACTGAGAAATGTAACTGGACTCAAAGGTTAATCTCAAGGCATATTATTCTTGAAGTTATAAGGAATTATATAGATATACAGTTTATTTCTTAGTAACATGTGTGTATTTTTACACTGAACTCTCATTTTCCAGGATTTACTCCAGAAACTGCAACATGTTTCATTAATGTAGTAGCGTTATTTTTCTTGCCATAGATAAAAGTATTATGTTTGTTTTTCTACCTAGACCTGGGCATCATTCCAGGATTAGTACAGAATGGGTCTTCTCAAAGTGTTGAATTAAAGTTTCATAACTTTAAATTGGGATAGCCTTACTATTACAAAATATGAGTCAACTGGAGGTTAGAAAGGTAAGATGATGTATTTGATATTTTGGTCCATTTGAGACCATCAATCTGATCACTCTATTAGCTGGTATTATAATGTTGCAAAGTTATAAAATCACTTTTTATTATAAGTTAAGAATGAGCGATTCTCTTTTGCCCTCTACAGATAGAGATTTCAATAAGTACTGAGTACTAAGTACATAGACAATACCACCTTAAAAAATTAATACTTAGTAAACGCTTGTTGAATAGTTATTTAAATTATCACAATGAAACCACCTACAAAACCAACATTTCCTTTTAATTTTAAAACTAATTCTGCTTCACAAAAAAAGGCTAAGTAAAGAAGAAATGATATTTGGTTTTACGAAGTATCCCTTTACCATACCTGAATTCGTTCCTTTTGCACTCCGGAAGGAGCAATGTAGATTTCATTGCTGGTAACACAAAATATGGTGAAAATTATTTCATTCTAATTTCCTGCTTTTTCACAAAGAAAAGTCTCTATCCTTGCAGTCCAATCATTAATGTTCTTTATAAATCAAATCATACAAACAACTGCTTAACTTAATGATTTAGGCTGCCTAAAAAGAATATCACATAACTTTGTTGACTCTATAATGCTCGTGGCACAGTAACATGTTGGTAGTTGCTTTTGTTTTCCATGTTTCCATGTATATATATATTTTTATTTCTTTTTACAGTACAAAACCAATGGTAACCATGCTTTTTTATGTGGTTAGGGGAAGATTCTGAAAACACAAGTCAGAAGTTTTAAGCATGAATAAGCAGAGTTTATCCTATTTTACAGTTATTATAAAGTCCAATCATGGAAAAATACGCTCAACAGAAATGAATCCATATTTTACAAAATTCATAGGAATAATTTTTGTCATGTAAAGAATCTGGATTAATTATATCATTTGAAATGCTCTTATTATAAAACATGAAGTTCAGAGACCCCTACTGGAAAGTTTGTTAAATTACAGCAATTATTTTGGGGTACTTTTTGCATAGAAGAGTATGCTTCCTATTTGAAAAGCACAAATATTTTCTTGTGAAAATATTTGGAATAAATCTAAAACAACTGTAAAACATTAAAAATACAAAAGACACAGCTACCTCTGTTACAGTCTATTGTGCTAAGGGGGATGCTGTATCCTGCCATTTACCACAAGGTGCTCTCATATTTGATTTGGAAATTAATTTCAAAATCTTCTCTTAAATTCTCTCCATCTTCAACAAGGGTCCTTTGGCTTCTTATGTTTCTGTTCATTCCAGAGAGTATTAATGAGTTGCCACATATATGCAAACCAAAGAAATCCTTTAGCTTCTGCCAATGAGTCATGGACATATGAACACTGAATAAATATTAAATATTTGATAGTGAAAATGGCCTATATTGAATTAAGCTGTCAAAGCTGGAGTTATTGATAAACCTATAAACTTAGAAATGACCAAGTATAAGATGAAATGACAGTTCTTTTAAGGTTCCATTGGTAAATTAAGGTCTAGAAAATAAATGCCTGATAATGTGAGTGAAATCTATAGCACAGTAAGCAGGATGCAAACATTTGCTTTCATGGGGCAGCTATTGTTTTAGAGCTTTGTCACATAAAAATGCCATAGAGTAGCATTCCTCTGGAACCAGTGAGAACTGTTACAAAGGGCCCTTAAGAAATACCAGGGATCCAAATCTTTTATCTTTGTGTAACACAAAAGAAACTCTAGAATTGCATGTGGTGCAG
>JAQZBX010108371.1:0-10559 GCA_029593785.1 Cabassous unicinctus
ATAAGCTTTATGACTTCATTTCTTCTTGCAGCTGCATAATATTCTATCATGTGAATACATCAGTTTGTTTATCCATTCGCTGGTTGATGGACACCTGCCTTGTACCTTCTTACCTCTCTGCTTTTGCTCATTCTTTTTATTTTTTAAACAGACTAGAGTGTCCAGATCTAAAATACATAGCTTGAATTTTCATGCTCCCAGGTGACCATTACTCAGATAAAGGCACAGAACATTTTTCAGCACTCCAGAAGCTTCCTGCGTGCCCCTCCCAGTCAATTCCCACTCCCGGAGGTAACATGTATTCTGATTTCATCATAACATGTCATCATAGATTAGTTTTACCTGTTTGTGAATTTCACATAAATGGAATCACATGATATGTATTCTCTTATGCCTGGCTTCTTTTGATCAATATTATACCCCAGAAATTTGGTCCATCACTGGAGTTTTAATCAGGAAGTGACATGATCGGCATTTCATTTTGAAAAGACTACTGTGATTGCTACGTGCAGCATGGAACAGCATGGACCAGAGTGGGGCAAGAGTGGAAGCTGGGTTATTGAGACTATTGGTGAACTATGAAGTACAAGTTAATATAGTAAGTTTTAAATTAATCTGGTACCAACGCTAATGTTTTGTTAAACACCAGATCTTTATTGTATATTATTTACTGTAGGAAACATGAGCCTATAATACCTCCTTTTTTGACTCCACTGAACTAACGGAAGGGCCTCATCATGAGGCTGATGCACAGCACACCCCCAGACTGCACCTGGTAAAGTTCTCTGCTCCCTCTCGATCCCTCTACCCACAGTGTCCAGCCTCCAGTCCCACTCCAGTCAGTGTCTTGAGGGCCCATCTCTGATGTCCTCTCCCTACTCAGAATCCACTTGCACCTCCCTGGATTTCCAAAAGCCTCAACACTGGGTATGTACAGGTTGGCTTTTCCCCTGGAGGGTGGGCTCCTTGATGGCAGAGCCCATGATGTACTCATCTTTCCATTTTCAGTGTTCAGCACACTGCAGACGCACAGCAAATGTGTGTGGAATGTTTAATTAAGTGGAGCATCACAGCCCTTGATGCCCTGGGCTGCCTGGGCACTGTAAGAGCAACCTTCAAGAAGGAAGGGATGGCTTTGCAGGGGAGGACACTGGTCATCATCTCTCAGAAGGAGATGAGGGTGAGAGATGCTGAGAAACTGCCCAAACTAGTATTTGGTCAGATCTAATTAAAGGGCAGACTGGGGACATTTCTGGTTTGCTAATCTGGGGAGTGACCTGGGTCTCTAGGGTAGGTTACATTCCATGGGTAAGGATTTTGGGAGAAATAGAATGCAGGGCATTCATCAGCTTGCAGATTCAGGGTCTTTTTGCCTGTATTTCTAGAGGCATATTTTAAACAGCTGAAACAGGAGACTGAACCATACATACCAGAGTGTCTGTTTCAGTCAAGCTGTCATCTGGGTTTTTAATCCAAGTAGATTTGACTTTTTCTAGAGCAGCCAATTCCATCTGCAAAAATTATAATAATTAGTCATCACTGATTCAAATAACTACCACTCTTACTTGTTTTACTAGGTCCTTAAGAAGCTTAAAATACTTTCACTTAATCTTCAACCTCATAAAATCTTTAGGGCTTTCATCTTATAAGGGGTATATTTTTGTGAAAGCTAAGCTTCTGAGGGTTGTTATATTTGTCATCATTAAGTCAATACCACAGTGAGAGGACGAACCCATAAATTCTGACTCCTGCAAAATGTCACTAGGGCAGAGAAGCTCAAAGTTTAGATGGCTTTGTTACTGGGTCCAGAAAGCCTCTGGCCCCAGACTCAGTAAATACCCTGGCCCACGTGGGGTCTCTTGCCTGTCAGAAGCTGCTGAGAAGAAATAAGGCTCAAAGCCTTTGATTTTGAGACTCAAGACCTCCATGGTAGCCAAGCTTCTTGCCTAGTAGAAACATCTAGAAAACTCTCTAACAGAATAGATTAAGCAAAGACACACAATGTTAAACCATTTAGGTGTAAATTAATTCTCCACTTGTCTCCAACTCTTATAAGCATTTCTTATAAATATTAAAAATTTACTTTGCAAACACAGATAGGCAGATTTTTCGTATTTGCTAATAACGCTTCTGGCTATGCAGACACCAAAGTCAAAGTCATGAGCAGCTGAGGCTCAGATGTTATGGGTCATGTGTCTTGGATGTAGGGAAGTTACTGGCCTCAGTGAATTGTTTCCTGTAGGAAACCATGGGAGTCAGAAAAGATCAAGGATCTCCCACTTCCTCCCAATGACTCAAAATCCTTTCCCTGAGATCTTTCAGTACTGAGAAAGACTAGGCTTGTAATAATAAGCGCAGGGGGTTATTCTGCAGAGTGATGAACAAGGATCTGCAAAAGTAGGCTCTTTATGTCACGCTCTAAACCAGGGTTTCTCTCCACCTCGGCACTACTGACATTTTGGGCTGGATCATTCTTTGTTGTGGGGGGTCTGCCTTGTGCATTAGAGGATATTTAGCAGCATCCATAGCCTCTACCCAGTAGATGCCAGTAGCAACACTCCCCCAAGTTGTGACAACCAAAAATGTTTCCAGACATTACCAAATGTCCCCCCCGGGAGGCAAAATTGCCCCCAGTTGGGAACCACTGCTCTAAGCAATCTGAAAGACTAACCCAATATACTTTAACCAGACAACATGACCCCAGGTTTTGGAGACAGTTTGCCTCGGGTAATTGCTCACAGCCACACAGAAGAGGTGATCTCTAGTTAGCACAGCTAGTCCATTTCAACATTGTCTATATGATTAATGCATGTTAACAGAGTCTATCATGGAGAAGCCCTAGTCAGGCCTAAGGATGAAGATGATTTCATTCAATTTTGGATCTCAGTATTACAAATGAATTAAAAATGTTTTACAGAGAATGAACTGGAGTGAAAACATGGTTCGGCTGAGAGATTTTAAAAGTTGTTTGACTGGTTGTCAAGCCCTATGAAAGCTACAGCATTATTTCACAGCAAAGATGCAATCATCCGAAAAGATCTTAACTTGGATTGGGGTTGGAGTGCACTTGTGTGGGCTATTTACTGACCCTTCAAGATGTCCCAGACAATCACTCTAGGAACAAACTCCCAATTTCTCCAAGTTTCTAAACCTGTTCCTGTAAGTACTAAACGGCTTCTCTCACCCCAGAGCTCTGGAACGCCAGCAGGGCCATAGCTATGTCTCACTGCTTGGCTCTGGAGGCAGCTGAGGTATCCCGGCAGCACTTGCCCGTGGGCCATGTCAGCTGCTGAAGAGTGTGTGCACACGTTCATGTGAGGGGCAAGAGGTGGTGTAACATTTTAGGTTAACATTATTTACAGTGCTATAGAAATAGGAGCTTTTAGCAGCAGGCAGTCTTAGTTGCCTTGGGGCATTTTCAGGGCTTAATGTTAGCTTCAAAAACCAAATCATGTTGCTGCGGTACGCTCAAGTCTTGGGAAAACGCAATGACTGTCATAATTTGTATGAGCAGAAGTTCTGATTTTAGTGATAAACTGAATCATCTGAAAATCTGGGGAACAAAGAGGAAGCTTAAGAAAAAAAAAATAACGATGCTTGGAAATCAGGGAAAAGAGGACTAGAGCTGAGGCAGCATGTTCAGGAAGGCATATGTACGTGCAATTTTGATATCCTTTTCTAATACATTTAGAATTCTCCATGTAGGAGCACAGCCTTGCTCTGTATTTCTCAACATGTCTTTCCATGTAAAGGATTCCAAAGTTCCACACCCACATCAAGACATATGGAGCTCTTCAAAATAGAAATAGGAGCAGAGAACCAGCAAAGTGAGTCTGAAATCTGTCCAAGGGAACTAGAATTTGAAGGACTCACTAAGCAGCTTGCACTTGTTGTTTGCTCACCATGCAATAAGTCAATCGATCAATCGAACAATCAATAAAGCACCATGCTGCTAGACGTCTTATCTGCATTATATCTTCACACTACCTTGTAAAGCACAATCTTTCACCATGCACTTTGTAAATGAGGAAGCCAAGGCCTGGTAACGCCCCAGATTACCCAGCAGATGGAGCCATGGAGTCAAGATTACACTCTGGAGTATGCCTCCAGAGCATGTGCTCTCAATCTGCTCTACACTGCCCCAAATGCATTTTTTTGCCTAAGCAGAGACTTGGACACTGAGACCCTCTTCCTGTAAAGAGTGATACTCAACTGACTTTTGCACTAACTGGGTTCTTATACCAACACCTTCACTTTTACAAATATGGCACCCAAGGCACAGTGCGTTAAGGTAATTTTCATCTCTCGATTTTGTAAACCGCATAACTGAGATTGAAATAGAAGCTTTGGCCAAATTCTATCAGCCCAGCAACACTTTTGTTAATATAAAAAAAGTTTCTTTAGGGATTTAATAACAATGATCGCTAGCATTTATGGAGCATTCAAGATATGTTATGTGTTATACTTAGTTATTTTTGGGCACTCCCAGTTAGTAATTTAATTATATTTAGATACAGTAGAGGAGCATTTGTTGAGTATCTCTAGAACGCAACAAGTCTTCCCCCAGCCAGGTCCCAGGTTTCTTTCTAGAGTTATACCTTATATTTCAGGTAGAAGCTGGCCCATGGGTCTGTCCAAGCGCACAGCGCTGGTTCAGCTGAGCCATTCAGCAGCTTGGCTGTGGGAGAAAAGAACTCCCAGCCACCTTCTGAACATAAGCAGGAAGTGGGGTCTCCCAGCTCCAGGCCACCATGAACCTGGTCTGGGGAGTCACTGGGAGTTCAGGGTGTGCTGGTGGTAGGCCTGAGGTTTCTCGGAGGATTCTGGGTCTGGGCGGCAGTCCTCTGCCCTACACTTCCTAACACCACATGGTCCGGTTCCTGGAGGGCCACTCTTCCAGCACCGCCTTAACCAGGAAGAGCCATAAGGTGTGCCACAACGCCACCTGGTGGCAGCAGCCAGTAAGGCGGCCACGAGATGCCCCCAAACCAGCCCTGGTTGTTTATAGATGCGGACCATGGGCAGTGACCCCCTCACAGCCGCCATGCGCTTCAGCGGATGGAGCGTCTCATGTACTTCCTATCATTTTCTTACGATTAATACCTATTTCCTTCTGGTGAATAAATGACTCTAAGCTTCATCTGACTCTAAAGCAGGAAGAGAAAGGCTGTAAAGGATTAGGTTTCTTTTATCTACAGAAAAGATAATGGGCTTTCAGCAAATCATAAACCCTGCAATGAAATCATGCACAAAGTTTTCTTGTCTTTAATGGTTGATGAGGGGCTGATACTCCCCAGGGTGCAAGGCAGGCACAGCATCAAGCAAGGCTCGCTGACTGTAACTGGCACAGAGCACGGCCTGGGGTGATGCTGGGCTCTTGGGGTGCTACAGGGGATAGATAGCTCCTTTGTCCTTTTGCTCACCTGGCAAAATGGAAACCTGCCCAACAAATTCTAAATCCTTTGACGGCACTGCTCCCCAACGTGAATTCTCCACCCACCAAAGCCAGATCTCGTGGGCTTCCCTGCCTCTTTATATCTGCTCTTTCCAGCCGGGAATGCACGAACATCACCACTGGCTGCACGCCTACACATGCCACACTTGCAGCTACAGCGTACTGAAGGCTGGTGGGGAGGTGCTGAGGTGCTAGGTGTTCTGCAGGGAAGGCGGCGTGCTAAGGTGGGCACAGGCCGGCATGGCAGTGCTCCGAAAGGACCGAGCTCCCGGCCAGGACTGAGACGAGGAACACCGAAGTTGAAATGAGATGAGACCATGAAACAAGCCATGAACAGAGCAGCCCAGAGCCACCGTAAGCCCCAGCACCGCCCCCCCACCTCGGTTGTGTCCCCACCCCTCACGGCCTTGCTCACAGGGCTGGTGGTGTCTTTCCCGAGGCTGCCCTTGCTGTTGAGGCTGCCGATCTCCGTCTGTGAGCTGGACTGCGACATTCCCTCAAAGAAGGGCCTAGGGTGGAGAAGCACAGCCAGGGTCAGGGGCCACCGTGACTTGGCACAGCCGCTCAGGAAGGGCTGAGCAGAGCTGGTGCTCGAGGAGGCCAGGCCTAGGCTTTAGGGATACCTGGGGAGGAAGGACACAGCCTGAGGAGAGGTGCATGGCAGGGCCTGGGCCCAAGGACTTCAGGATTGTCTACCAGGCAAGAACAATGATCTTTTTCCAGACAGCTAAAGGTTCAGAAAGAATGAAAAACCAGTATCCTGGTAATAGAGGGAAACTGAGGGAGGGGAGTTTATGAGTCTGGGTTCTGGGAAGGAGAGGGGTAAAGGAGATTTTTGACAGAGGTTTGGGACTCACTTGAGCTTGGGCTTTGGGGTGCTGAGGATGCTTTCTGTCTCCTCCATCTCAGGGCCACTGTCACTGGGATTGTACATCTCCAGACTATCATACAGTTCATCCAGGTCCTCTTCTACCTCTCGTATCTGCTCCCGGGATACATGCTCCAGCCCAAAGCCCACCTGTAGGGGAAAAATCTTTGAATTTGGAATTAGCCCAATTAACAACTATGGGAGACACCCAAGTCCTTTCTCCTGGGCCAGCTCTGAACTAGCCTCCATACTGCTCCTCCTTAAGGGACACGCTGCAGAGCCACACTCAGCAAGGCAGTCTTGATGCCCTTTCTGAGGTCCAACCCGGAGAGCAGGGCTGTGGGGAGACCACCTCTCCCTTTCAGGTTTCCTCTCTGCCACTCCACACTATGGACCCGGTGCCTGGAGGAAATGCTGAAGTGCTAAAATACTCCTCCCAAGGAACAGGCACCAGAAAACCTAGACGACCATGTGAACTAGGTCTACCTTTCTCTACAGCCTACA
Source organism: Cabassous unicinctus (assembly GCA_029593785.1). Taxonomy (NCBI): domain Eukaryota; kingdom Metazoa; phylum Chordata; class Mammalia; order Cingulata; family Chlamyphoridae; genus Cabassous; species Cabassous unicinctus. Next base: position 6,828 of record JAQZBX010108371.1, read on the forward strand.
GAAGGACAAAGAAATCTGCCTTTCAACAATTTTCCCTTTTTCAGTCCACTGAGAAGAGTAGTCTCTTCCTAGGGCCCATGGAAGAGACTGTCTAGTAACAACAGACTGACTAGACACAACAGTCAGTTCTGGCCACTTGGGGGCTGACCCTTAAGGAAACGCCTGCCTCACAGGCCTCATTCCTAGAGATTGAAAAAAACAACTGTACTGGTTACTAATATCCCACAGTGGAAGCTTGGGTATTAACCATTGGTTGGGTGAAACTTTTGCTCCTCTGTTTCCAAAAAAGTTAAACCTTGAGAGATCCATGTAAAGCCTTCCTTTCTCCATTTAAGCAGCTTAAAGCCCTTCTTTAGCTGTCCTCTCACCATCTCTTGGGGAGTCACTAGGCAAGCAAGGTGGAGCAGAAATCATAATTCTGGAACCTGGACTCCCAGTGGCGACACAGCGTGTACCCAGGAATGAGCAGTAAACTCAGGGAATTCTACTCACCATCCCCCTTGGGAGTAAGGGGTCATACCTCATCTGAGACTTTAAACCGCTTCAGGAGGGCCACAAACTTCTGTTTGATGTTAGGTTGCTGCGGGGACAAATTGCACAATAGTTCTCAAACAACATCTACTTGTGGGTGGTGATCGATTCAATTGAACAAATATTGTTTGAGAGTACACTTTTGTAGAGAACTGTGGGAGGATAAAAGATGAGAAGACACAGTTTTTACCCTCTAGTACTTCAAACCCATCAGGGAAGAGAGGGCTGTGCAATATGAATTCTGGTGCAGCTCCTAGTGCCATACAGAGGCCAAGATGGAAGGAGGTCTCACCTACCTCCAGGCCTTCCACCACTGCCCCCTGACCTGCATGTCCAGCTCAGCCCTTTCTCTGGTACTTAAGATCCACAGCGCTGACTGGTGATTTTCACCTGCATATCCCACAGGCACCACATACTCGATGCTTCTAAAGTAGAATTCGTTTTCTCCTTTTCCTGTATCCCTAGCCTGACTAAACATGTCACCAATCAGCCCAGTCTCCCAAGTCTACACCTGGCATCTCTCCCGTCCCCTTTTGTCTCTCTCCTCCCCTTTCTCCCCACACCCCAGGATCTGCTAACTCCAACCCTTTCATTTCAATCTGCAATGCCACTGCTTTTGTTCAGGACTTTTTCCTCGCACCTCTCTGGGATCACACTGCAACGGCCTTCAGCCAACACCGCCTATTCCCCCTGTACTCTTCCCATCACCCATCCTGGCCAGTTTCCAACCTTGTTCCCACCCTGTCCATAGTGATCTTTCCAAATGCAAATCTGATCACCTTCCTCTCCTACCTCTAAGTCTTCCTGGCCTTTACTGCCTGGAGAGCAAAGCTTACATGTAAGGCACGTGTCTGTCTGAGAGCTGGCTCTGCCTCTCTCTCTAGCCTCACCTTATCATCCAGCCCCACATACCTCCATTTCAAGTAGAAATGAATGACTTAGAGCTCTTTGGAAACCCATGCTCTTTTACATCTCTAGGCCTTTATACATGATACTTCCTGCCTTGAATAAAAAATTTCCCCAAATCCAGTTAGTGAAGTTCTATTTATCCTTAAAGTCTCATCTCTTGGCATCTCTCCCATGAAGCCCTCCTGGCACTACCAGAGGTGGTCAATTATCCCTTAGTGCCCACTGTTCCCTCTACAAATCTCTATCTTATAGCACATATCCTACTGCAATGACTTATTTAGATAGGTTTTTTTTAAAAAAAGGAGGTACTGGGGATTGAATCCAGGACCTCGTACATAGGAAGCAAGTGCTCAACCACTGAACTACATCCACTTCCCAATGAGAATTTTTTTTTTTTGAGGTACTGGGGATTGAACCTGGGACCTTGTATGCAGGAGGCCGGCACTCAACCACTGAGCCACATTGACTCCCCGAGTTGGCTCCCTTGTCTGCTCATTTTTTTGTTGTTTCGCTCGTTGTCTGCTTGCTTTCTTTAGAAGGCACCGGGAACTGAACCCGGGACTTCCCATGTGGGAGGCAGGCACTCAACTGCTTGAGCTACATCTGTTCCCTAAGGGTTGGTTTTTATTTGTTTGTTTGTTTTTAGGAGGTACCAGGGATCAAACCAGGACCTCAAACATGGGAAGCAGGTGCTCAACCACTTGAGCTACATCCGTTCCCCTAGATAGGTTTTTGTAATGAGACACTGTGAGCTCCTTGAGACGTGGACTGGGCTTTATTTATCCCTATGTTCTCCACCACTGGGCATGTATTTTTTGCCTGAAGAATAGACTCATCAACGGGATGGAAAAAAAGATGAACTTGTAAAGGGCTTCCAAAGCAGAGAAAACAACTTGAGTTCATGGTAACAGAGAGGTGTGAACCCTATTCAGGGAACAGCAAGCAGATTAGTGTGTCTAGAATAAAGTGTTCCTGGCAGGGAGAGAAGAATGCATGTGTACAGAAGGAGGTAGAAACTAAGGTCAATTACTTAAGTCTCTGCAAATCTGACTAGAAAGTGCTTGGAGCGAAAATCTTTGGGGGAGTGATATTAATAGCACTGATAGCAGATTAGGGTAATGCTATGGAGGAGACCATAGGAACAGGCAATTTATAAAGCTCCAGAGGCCACCCTTGGGGAAGAAAATAAGGCTTCTTTGTTGTTATGGAGCAGGAAAAAAAAACTTAGCAGAAGGAGATACAACAGAGAGAGACTCCTACAGCCTCTCACCATCATCAGAGTACAATGCCAGAATCTTCTTGTTACTGACCTTGTCTTCCAGGTTTGGTGCATGAGGCTCTAGGGCCATGCCTCTTCCTGGCTGCTTTGGAGTGCCGATCAACAATTAGATACATAAGGACAATGAAACCATTTTTGGGATCTCTAGTCATTGATTAGATGGGGAAATCAAGGTCTTGAGGAATTTAAAGTTAAGCCCAGCGATACCTCAGGATGATCTGAGAGGTGATAGCATTTTTTCACCGTGGAATGCCAGGCTCAGGTACAACACATTTGGAAGGTTTGGCCTACATTGAACTTGTGACAGTGATGGGAAACTCTACTCTTAGGGTGTTGGGCTCTAGGCTAACTCTGGACTAGAGAGAATCAGGAGGCCTCTAGAGAAAAATAAAATGGTCAACTTCTCTTCTAAAAAGGTCATAGGACTTTTGACCCTCCCAGATACTTTAGCACAATACAGGAACTTCAGAATCAGTCAAAGTTAACCTAGGAATTCAGGTTTCAAAGTTTCTGAGCCCAGGACTCTAATTTCACCAAAAATAGTGACTCTTGAGGAAATCTTATGCAGGAGATACAATTTGAAGGCATTTATCTCCAAGGTTATGACTCCATCAAGGAAGGATACATATCTAATGCACTTAAACCTCATCAAACCCACAGTTCAAATGAGTAGCCTATTATTTCTGGGTAAGTTCAAACAATGATTACATATGGTGACTGTCCTGGAGAGAGCTGGCTTGATCTCTGAAGTAGATAGTGTGAAGAAAGAGTCTTAACTGGGGAAGCGGATGTGGCTCAATCAATAGGGCTCCCGTTTACCATATGGGAGGCCCCGGGTTCGATTCCTGCCTCCTGGTGAAGGCAAGCCAGCCCGGGCGGCGTGGTGAGCTGACGCAGCAGAACGACCCAACAAAAGGGAGACAAGCAGACACAGAAAAATGCACAGCAAACAGACACAGCGAGCACAAGCAGCAAGGGGGGGATAAATAAATACATAAATAAATCTTGAAAAA
>JAQZBX010108372.1:0-10561 GCA_029593785.1 Cabassous unicinctus
TTTATGTGACTGCCTTCCTTTTTTTTTTATTTAAGAGGCACTGGAACAGAACCTGGGACCTCCCAGGTGGTAGGCGGGAGCTCAATCACTTCAGCCACATGTGCTTCCCATCCCCATTACTTTTTTTTTTAACGTTGCTGTTGTTCTTGTTATTAGGTGTAGCAGAGCAAGGGGGTCCTTAAGAACCTCCCCTTTTGGAGTCCAGAAATCAGCACAGAAGCTGGGAAAGGCTTTCAGGTGAGGAGACCCTGACTTGGAATCCTTGAGTATTTATCAGTCCTTTGACCTTGGGCCATTTGCCCTTTTTGAATTTAATTTTCTAATTCCCAAGGAAAGGAATGTCTACTTCACAGGCTTGTGCGTGTAGAGGTGGTGTTTGGGAAAACACAGCTGGTCTTTCACTATACAACACAGCAAAGGCAAATTGTTTTGACGGCAAAAATTCAATAGTCTAAACCTTACAGTATTTTCAAAATATGCACAATTTTGCCTTTTAATTGACTGAACCAGATCAGTTCTTAATTTAAAAGTTCATCACTACCTTTATTGTACAAATCCCTACCCTACCATCTTCAAAAGAGGATTGATTTAAGTTTTTATTTTTTGAGATAAGTTAAAAGTTTAAGTGTTTTCCTATTGCTACAAGGCTAAGATTAGTTTAATAGGGTTAAAAGAAGAAGAGAGAAGTTGAGTGGGGGTAGTCCTTATAAGTGGTCCTTACAACACATCTGAATACAAGCATGGTGAGAGCAGGGACCTGCTCCCTGACTCACTGCTGTGCCTCCAGTCCTAGAGCACTGCCTGGCCTGGAGCAGACACTCAGTAAAGATCCGCAGAGTGAACGAATGTCTCTAACTCAGAAACTACAAGAGGTCATCGGTGTTGACATAGCATTAAGTCACAACATTTTGGGGTGGTCTGTATGCAGTGATAAAGAACTGATACTATGCCCACGACGTGTCCCATCAACAAAGCAGAGCCTGTGGCCTTTCAATTCCTGTGGGGCAGCAGGTGGTCTTGAGGAGCTTCTACCAGGCTGTCCTGCTTTAACCTGCTCTAATCTCAGGCAAACAGAGAGGTGGTGTGGGGACACCGCCTGGAGGAAACGTCCTGAGGAAGGAGGGATAACCATGAACACCGCAAAGAGAAGCAGGGATGTGATTTCATCCTGAGGACATGTTTATTTTGTGAATTGTTCACCAGACTTCAGGACAGCAAGGCAACAGAATGAAGATACATCAGAAGTGGAAGAAGAGCACGTAGGGTCTCCTGAGTAGGGTATACATGGTAACCTATTTATTGGGGTGTAGGAAAAATATAACTTTTATTCATATTTTTGTCTCCTTTAATTGTTTGCATGCTTTATAATATGCATTATAGTGATGCATATAAAATTTATAAATTAGAAGTATTGAAAGATTCAGGTGTTTGCTCAAATTTTTTTTTACTGCTAGGGCTACACAATCATACAGTTTGAAGACCATAAGAGAATGAGGCTCCTTCATGCTGGGAGCCTGGGCCCACTAGAGGCACATTACATTGTCTATTCTCTGAAAAAAAAACAGGTCATTCTTGGGTTCTTCTTCTACACCACAGTATACCTGCAGGTCTCCTTGTTCAAGATTTTCTAGTATTTGTTAGGGTCAAAACCCACAAGCTCAAGAAGGCTGTCATTGAGAGAAAAGCAAGGCCTAATAGAAGAGAAACGCATGTTGTTGCATGCGTCAATACTTCATTCTTTCCTAAGGCTGAGTAATGTTTCATTGTATGTATATACTACATTATAGTATATAATTGATGGAAACTTAGGTTGCTTCCAAATCTGGCAATTTTGAATAAACCACGATGAACATTGGTGTGCACGTATCTGTTCACGTCCCTGCTTTCAATTCTTCTAGGTATATTCCTACTAGTTGGATTGCCGGATCATATGGCAATTCTATACTTAGCTTCCTGAGGAACTGCCACACTGTCCTCCACAGTGGCTGCACCATTCTACATTCCCATCAGCAGTTGATGAGTGTTCCTATTCGTCCACATTCCCTCCAACACTTGTGGTTTTCTGTTTTTTTTTGTTTTTTTTTTAATAGCAGCTGGCCCAATAGGTGTAAGATGATATCTCACTGAGGTTTTGATTTGCATTTCCCTAAGAGCTAGTGATGTTGAGCATCTTTTCATGTGCTTATTTCCTGAGTCCCAACTGACTGTTTTTTTAATTAAATTTTTTTATTTTTAGAGAAGTTTTAGATTATATAAATATTACATAAAATATGTAAGGAAGTCCCATATGCCCACCCCCTCTCCCTCCCACACTTTCCCACATTAAAAATATCTTTCATTAGTGTGGTACATTTATTACAATTGATGAATACATATTGAAGCATTGCTACTACCCATGGACTATAGTTTGCATTATAGTTTACACTCTGTCCCCCACAATTCGGTAGGTTATGACAAAACATATAATGGTCTGTATCCATCATTGCAATGTCATGGAAGACAATTCTAATGTCTCGAAAATGCCCCCATATTACACCTATTTTTCCCTGTCCCATCCCTCAGAACCTCTGGTGGCCACTGCCTTTATATCATTGATAAGAGTTCTTCCATTGCTAGAAAAATACGTCTATAATAGAATAATAATAAGTCTACTTTAGTCCATTGTTCATTATTGCAAGTAACTATGAATCTTATTCTTTGAAAATGGAAACTTAGTGGTTACCGTAGGTTCCAAAGGGAGAGGGAGGGAAGAATAGAATAGATGGAACATAGGTCATTTTTAGGGCATTAGAATGGTTCTGCACGACCATGTGCTTTTTATCCATTTGTATTTTCTTTTTGGAAAAGTGTCTATTCAAATCTCTAGCCCATTTTTTAAATGGGTTGTTTGTCTTTTTATTTTTGAGAGGTAGGATTTCTTTATATATGCTGGATATTATGCCCTTATCAGATAGGTGATTCCCAAATATTTTCTCCCATTGAGTAGGCTGCCTTTTCACTTTCTTGACAAACTCCTTTAAAGTGTGAAAAGTTGTTAATTTTCAGCAGGTCCCATTTATCTGTTTTTTCCTTCATTGCTTGTGCTTGGAAGTAAAGTTTATGAAACCATCTCCTACTACCAGATCTTGTAGATGCTTCCCTACATTATCTTTTAGGAGCTTTTTTGTCTTGACTCTTATATTTAAGTCTTTGTTCCATCTTGAGTTAATTTTTGTGTAGGGTGTGAGATGGTGATCCTCTTTGATTGTTTTGTATATGGATATCCAGTTCTCCAAGCATCCTTTGTTGAAATGACTTTTCTGTCCCTATCGAGGAGCTTGGTGGTCTGGTTGAATATCAGTTGGCCAAATATGTGTGGGTCTATATCTGACCTTTCAATTTGGTTCCTTTAGTCAGTATGTCTTTCCTTGTGCCAATATCATGCAGTTTGGACCACTGTAGCTTTGTAATATACTTTAAGTCAGGTACAGTGAGTCCTCCAGTTTCATTTTTCCTTTTCAAGATGTTTTTTTGTTTTTGTTTTTGTGTGTGTGTTTTTTTTTACTACTCGGGGCCCCATACCCTTCCAAATAAATTTGATAATTGGCTTTTCCAGTTCAGTAAAAATGTTTTTGGAACTTTTATTGGGATTGCATTGAGTTTGTAAATCAGTTTGGGTAGGATATTAATGGTGTCTTAATGATATTTAGTCTTCCAGTGCATGAACATGGAATATTCTTCCATTTATTTAGGTTTTCTTTGATTTCCTTTAGCAATGTTGTTAGTTTTCTGTGTACAAGTCCTTTACATGATTAGTTAAGATTATTCCTAGATATTTGATTTTTTTAGTTGCTATTGTAAATGGAATTTTTTCTTTATTTCCTCTTCAGATTACTCATTATTAGCGTACAGAAATGCTACAGATTTTTGCGTATTGATCTTATGTCCCACCACTTAACTGAACTTGTTTATCTGCCCTAGTAGCTGTGTTGCAGATTTTTTTAGACTTTCTATATATAGGATCATATCATCTGCAAATAGTGAAAGTTTTACTTCTTCCTTTCCAATCTGAATGCCTATATTTCTTTTTCTTGCCTAAGTGCTCAAACAAGAACTTCTAAGAAAATGTTAAATAAGAGTGGTGGCAGTGCCATAATAGATCCTAGAGGGAAAGCCTTTAGCCTTTCACAATTGAGTATGATGTTAGCTGTGGGTTTTTCATACATGACCTTTATCATGTTGAGGAAGTTTCCTTCTAACCCTATCTTTTGAAGTGTATTTTTTTTTTTTTTAATCAAAAAAGATGCTGTATTTTGTTGAATGCCTTTCTGGATTGATAGAGATGATCATGTGATGTTTTTCCTTCGATCTGTTAATGTGGTCTATTACATTAATTGATTTTCTTATGTTGAACCATCCATGCATTCCTGGGATAAAACCCACATGATCATTGTATATAATTTGATTGATGTGTTTGATTAGCAAGTATTTTGTTGAGGATTTTTGCATCTAAGTTCATTAGAAAAAGTGGTCTGTAGTTTTATTTTCTTGTAGCATCTTTTGGTATTAGGGTGATGTTGGTATCATAGAATAAGTTAGGTACTGTTCCATCCTCTTCATTCTTTATTTCATTTCTTCTGCTTGATTTAGGATTGGTTTTTTATTCTTTTTATAGTTCTTCCAGGTGTGCAGTTTGGTATTTGCTTTTAGCTCTTTATTCTTTTTTAATGTATGCATTTAGGGCTGTAAATTTCCCTCTCAGCACTGATTTAGCTACATCCCATAAATTTTGATATGTTGTGTTCTCATTTTCATTTGCTTCAATGTAGATACTGATTTCTCTGGCAATTTCCTCCTTGATCCATTGATTGTTTAATAGTGTATTGTTTAATTTCCATATATTTTTGCCTATTCTAATTCTCTGTCTTTTATTGATTTCTAGCTTCATTCCATTGTGGTCAGAGAAAGTGCTTTGTATAATTACAATCTTTTTAAATTCATTAGTAATTTAGTAAGTCCATTAGGTCTAGTTTCTCTAATAGATTATTCAAGGTCTCTGTTCTTTTACTGAACTTCTGATGAGATGTTCTGTCTAATGGTGGTTGTATTAGTCAGCCAAAGGGGTGCTGATGCAAAATACCAGAAATCTATTGGTGTTTATAAAGGATATTTATTTGGGGTAGAAGCTACAGTTACCAGGCCTTAAAACGTAAATTATTTTCCTCACCAAAGTCCGTTGCCACATGTTAGAGCAAGATGGCTGCCAATGTCTGCAAGGATTCAGGCTTCCTCTTCCTCTTAAGGCTCTGTGGTCCCAGCTTCTTCCAATATCAGCTGTAGGCTGGGATAAGTCTTGTCTCTCTCCCTGGGCTCGTTTCTGTCTGGGCTCAGCTGCTCTGCTCTCTCCACAAGGCCAGCTGTAAACTATCAGGCGAATGGCTCATTTCTCTTCCTGGGGCCTCTGCCATGTCTAATGGAGCCTTCTCTTTTTCCTCAAGTATCTACTTCTCTTTGCACTTACTTCCTGGGACTCCAGTATTAAAACTCTTTAACTTTCCCCTCTGCCATGTCATTTTCTTTGTGAGTTCCCACCCACCAAAGGGGTGGGGACTCAACATCCTACTGATTTGGCCCAATCAAAACCTTAATCGCTATTTAATCAAGTAAGAGTAAAACCTCTGTATCCAATCCAATCTAATATGCCCAGAGGAACAGATTAGTTTACAAACAACCAGTATCTATTTTTGGAATTCATAAACAATGCCAAACTGCTACAGTGATAATACTATATGGACATCCACCACTATAATTGTAGAGGTGTCTGTTTTTCCCCTTAGTTTCTTCAGTATTTGCCTCAAGAATTTTGGGGGGCTCTAAGTGCACCATTATTTATGATTATTCTTTCTTTTTGGTAAAGTTTCCCTTTTATTAACATGTAGTGTCCTTCTTTTTCTCTTACAACAGTTTTGCATTTAAAGTCTATTTTGTCCAACTTTAGTATAGCTACTCCTGCCCTTTTTCATTAGTTTGTGTTATAATCTTTTTCCAACCCTTCACTTGTAACCTATGTGTGTGCTGGGTCTCAGGTGAGTTTCTTGTAGACAGAATATAGATGGTTCATATTTCCTCATCCATTCTGTCCATCTGTATCTTTTGATTGGAGAGTTTAATCTATCAACATTCAATTATTATAAAGGCAGTACTTTAGACAACTTTTTCTTTAGGCTTATATATGTCATATTTTATTTTTACTTCTTTTTTATCCTTTTAGTTACTCATACCAATAATCTTCCTTTCTACACTCTCCTCCAACTCTTTCTCTCCTGTTTTGTTTCCTTTCAACATGTAAAACTCCCTTCAGTACTTTTTGAAGGGCAGGACTCTTGTTGACAAATTCTCTCAATTTCTGTTTATCTGTGAATATTTTGAACCCCCTGTCATTTTTGAATGCCAGTTTTGCTGTATACAGAATTCTTGGCTGGCAGATTTTTTCTTTCAGCACCTTAACTATGTCATACCACTGCCTTCTTGCTTGCATGGTTTCAGATAAGCAATCATCACTTAATTTATTGAGTTTCCCTTATATGTGATAGATGTCTTTCCTCTTGCTGCTTTCAGGAGTCTGTCTTTGTTTTGAGCTTTTGGCAATCTAAGTATATGTCTCAGGGTAGGTCTGCTAAGATTTATTGTGCTTTGAGTATGCTGTCCTTCTTGAACATGTATATCCATGTCCCTCATAAGAGTTGGGAAATTTTCAGCCATTATTTCCTCAAACACTCTTACTATGAACTTTCCCTTCTCTTCTCCCTCTGGGATGCCCATAATGCATATGTTTGTACATTTCATTTTGTCATTCAATTCTGAGTCCCTGCTGAATTTTTTTCATTTTTTTTTGGTCTATCTTTTCTACTATTTGTGCTATTTTGGATGTTCTATCTGCAACACCACTAATTCTTTCCTCTGTCTGTTCAAATCTGCTGTTACGTGCTTCTAGTGTCTTTTTAATGTACTGCATTGTGTCTTTCATCACTATAAGATCTGTTATCTTTTTATGTATGTTTAGGTTTTCTTCTGTATGCACCCCCCCAATGTCTTCTTGATATCCTTTATTTTTTCCCTTCATTTCATTGAGTTGATTAAGGATATTTGTTTGGACATCCTTGATGAGTTTTTTCACATTGTGTGTCTCCTCCTGATTTTTCAATTTGTTCATTAGACTGGGCAATGACTTCCTGTTTCTTAGTATGGCTTGTAAATTTTTGCTGATGTCTAGGCATCTGTTTATCTTTATGGGCTTATTTAGTTGTTTAGTTTATCTTTCTATTTTGGGGTTTTATTTTTGTTTGGTTTTGTGTTAAGAGTCCTCTATCACTTGATTCCACTTATTATAAAACCTTATAGTTGCCCATGTACAATGCAAAAAAATATTATATCCTCAAAAAAGGAAAGAAAGAAGAGATAAAAGAAAAAGAAATGAAAAAAATAAAAAGGAAGGAAAAAGAATAAAAAAGAGTCAGAAAAAATAAGAGAGAAAATAAGAGCAAACAGAATAAAAATTTTAAAATGTGAAAAAAAGAAACAGAAAGAAGAAAAGAAAAGAAAAGGCCAGATAAGTGAGAAGAGAAGAAAGAAAGACAAAGCAGGGGAGGAGAGAGTAAGGAATAAAAGAAGATTGAAAAATGAAAGGAAGAACAAAAAGAAAGGAAAAATAAACAGAGGAAGGAAAGAGAAAGAAGAGGAAGAGGGTAAAATAATAATAATAAATAAAATATAAAAAGGGAGGAATAAACAAAAAGAAAAAAGGGAAAAATAAAAGACAATAAATGGAAATGGAAGAAAGGAAAGAAGAAAAATGGGAAGAAGGAAAGAAAATAAGGAAGAAGAGAAGAAAAACAAACCAGCAAAGCAAAACAAAACAAGAAAACAAAATTTTGGGTCTTCCTCTCAGCCCACCAGGACTGGCTAGTCTCCTACTCTCAGGCTGCCTGTCTTGGCCAATTGATCACCCTAGAAGCCCCCTCTCTGCAGGTATCTGGGTGAAGAGAGAGAGAGAGAGAATCAAAAGCAGGCCTTCCTCTCAGCGACTTACTAGTCTTCTCCTCTCCAGCTGCTTGTACCTGCCAGGCAAAAAATCACCTCTGGCTAAGTTTCCTCAGCTCTCCCTGTGGTTCGTCCAGCTCTCTCTTACTCTAATAGGCTGGGAACAGAGCTGCCTGTGAGATAGCTCCTCAGCAACTTCCCTCTCCCCCAGAACCAGCTGCATGGTTCTCCCTCCCCCAGGGCAGTTTTCTTTTCCTTCTAGGCCAGCTCATAAGCTCCTTTCTTCTCCATGGCCACCTGGCTGCTCCCTTTTCCCACTGTGCCCAGCGGGGCCCCCTCTCTCTCCAGCTGCCCTCTCCTATTATCCCCATAACACCTTGTCTTCCCTTATGCCTGGCAAATCTGACTACTTTCTCACAGTTTCTAGAGGAAGAGTACAGCCTGCTATTCCCTACTCTGCCATCTTGGATGCCTCCAGAATTCTCTTTATCTTTCATATATGACATTCTGATTAGTATGTGTCTTTAAGATGGTCTTTTGGGTTTCTTATGTTTGGAGTATGTTGTGCTTCATGGACATGTATATTTATAAAGTTGGTAAATTTTTGGCCATTATTTCCTAAAATATTTTTTTCTGTTCCCTTCCGTTCTCTTCTCCTCCTCTGATACCTATGATGCATATGTTTGTATACTTCATGTTGTCACTGAAATCCCTGGGACATTGCTAAATTTTTAAATTCTTTCCTCTATCTGTCCATCTGACTATATGACTTTGATTTTCCTGTCTTCTAGTTCACTGATTCTTTCTCCTCCCTGTTCAGATCTGCTGTTATATGCCTCTACTGTATTTTTAATCCCTATAATTGTCTCTTTCATCCTCATAATTTCTTTTATGTTTCCATTTAAGCTTTCAAGTCCTTCTTTATGCTCACACATTGTCTTCTTAATATCCTTTAGATCTATATCTATTTTCTTTCACCTCCTTGAGTTGATTTATGAATTTTTTGGACATCTTTGATTACTGGTTCCAAATTCTGTGTCCTATGAAGATTTAACTTCTTATTAATTTTATTTAAAAAATTTTGGCTTTGCTTTTGGAGATGTTTTGGATCACAGAAGGGCCACAACTGTGGCAGGGGAGGATCACAAGTGTGGGGTGTTGGTGATGGGGGGATATATGGGGAGGGGTGCACCTGGGGCATGCATTTAAGGCATATGAATATGTTCAAATATTATGGGGTGTTGTTTCAGTAGGTAGAGACCTACACAATAATTGAAAGAATATTGAATTCCCATCCTGGGGAGTCCTGCTATATTCTATAATAAGATGGCAAGAATCCCCCAAGTACAAGGACAGTGCCTAGTGAAGGAAGCCAGACCATTGCACCAGGTCCTTGATATTGATGGTTGTACTTATAAACCTTTTCTTGTGAAATTGAAACTTAGCCCAGTATTATATATTGCCTAAAAATTACCTCCTGGAAGCCTCCTTGTTGCTCAGTGTGGCCTCTCTCTATGTCAAACTCAGCATATAAATGCACTACCTTCCCCCAAGTATGGGACATGACTCCCAGGAATGAGCCTCCCTGGCACCAAGGGATTATTACCAAGTGCCAACTAGCAATGCATCTGGAAAAAGACCTTGACCAAAAGGGGGAAATATTAAATACAAATGGGTTTTTATGGCTAAGAGATATCAAAGTGAGTTTGGAGGTTATTCCAGAGGTTATGCTTATGCATGTCTCAGCAGGATCTCATTGACTGCCACAGTAAAGTGTCTCAAACAGTGGGGCACCTGAGGGCTCTAGAGATATTCAGAAACTATAAGTAGGGCAGACAAGCTCAGGAATTTGGAGCTCTGTCAGTAATATACTCTGTCATAAATCCTTACTTTGGAATTTATGCTCCCCAGTGTAACAGAGTTAGGCTCATTTATGGTTTCTCTACACATGTCTCTTCTGCCCCTCCTTTTTAACAAATCAATTTTATTGGTCGTATCAATAAAGCATACAATTCATCCAAGGTGTACAATCAATGGTAACTGGTATAATCACATAGTTGGGCATTCATCACTTCAATCATTATTAGAGCATTTTCATTACTTCAACAATAATTATTATTATAACCAAAAAGCAGACAAGCAAACAAAATGTTTCTTCACCTCCCAATCTATGTTTCCCTTTCTCTACAAAGCTGTTATTTCTGGCTGTTCTTGCACAATTATTTATTTGTTAAGCAGTTTTATTGAGATATATTCACATACCATACCATCTATCTAAAGTGTATAATCAATGGTTTTTAGTATAATCAAAATGATGTGCATTCATCATCACAAAAAATTTTAGAATTATTTGATTACTCCAAAAAGAAAAACTCCACACCACATACCATACTTTCCCTAATCCTACATACCACTAATAAAATTTCATCTTTATAAATTGATTTATAGGGGGGAGCAGATGTGGCTCAAGTAGTTGAGCACCTGCCTACCACATGGGAGTTCCTGGGTACACTTCCCGGTGCCTCCTAAAGAAAGAAAGAAA
>JAQZBX010108373.1:0-10561 GCA_029593785.1 Cabassous unicinctus
TTTAGAAAGTATTGGAAATAAAATCAAACTCATTCTTGAAAGAAACAGAATCCACATATTGACAAATGAAAACCCAGGAACTCAGAGTATAAATAGCTCACAGTCACCAAATTTCTCCTATGTCTTATGAAGGACTTTGCCAAAACCCAGAAGAGAAAAAGGGGAATATAGCTTCCACGAGTTGACAAAGGGTGATTCAAATGTTTACAAGATATCATGGGGAAGAGGAATGTTTCCTAAAATTCAAGGACTTAATCCATCAAGCAGGATGTACCACCCTCCATTGTTTGTACATGTGATTATAGCCTCCAACAATGAAAAAACACAAAAGGAAGACCACCTTAGAGAAATAGGTAATTCTAAATCTTTATATTATGCTCTCACCACCCTCTTTCTCTTAATATATATTTTTACTGAGGCATATCAGTCATACATGAACATACATAAATTTGAAATTTAAAGCATAAATCATGACCTAAGAAAATAAAGGGGCATAACAACTTAGAATTGTCATATGTACAGCAGAAAGCTGAATTGTTGTTTATTTTTAAAAATTGGCCAGAACATCTTTGAAAACGACTAATAACTATTTTCCAAGGCTCCACTTGGGTGTACAATTCCTGGAATTCACACAATTTTAAAAACACATCTGTTTTATTGACAAATATTAAATCAATAGCTTTTTTATAAAATGTGTACATTCCCTGGTCCTTGGTATATTCACAGTGGTGAGCATTCGTCTCTTCAATTATTAGTTAACTTTTTCGATAGCTCTATAATAAATATAATAAATATAAAAAACCAGAAGAATAAAGAAGAAATTATTCTCCTCTCAATCCATTTGTTGACACTGACATGCATAGGTATTTTTCTGGCTGTCCTTGAACAACTTTATTTGTTTTTCTATAGGTTTTATTGATATGTGATCCCATACTACATCATGTGGACAATGTGAACAATGAATGGCTTATGTAAAACTGTTGGAAAGATGGCAAATTGTGGACAGGTTCCTGCCAGGGTTTCTGTAGTATTGGCACAAGGAATGAGAAGATTGGGACATCTATCAGTGCAGATTGACAGCATGAATTGATCAGTAGAGATTTGTGAGTTTATAGCCTGCCTGTGGTGGTAAACAAAGACGGCCAAGCCCAAAATTTATGGGAAAAATATCGGCTTTAGCCGTGGTTTCCAGCCCGGCAATTGGGTGACAGGGCCCAGTGAGAGGGAGCGTTCTGTGAGAGTGCGAGAGCTTTGGAAAAGGGGTGAAAGTGCTTTCCTTTCTGTGGATTTGGCTGTCTGGATCCCCTTGCAGCTTGGGTGAGTGAAACAGCTGGATTTAATCAACACCTGGCAGAGGGGAGGGTTAAATCTGCTGAGGGAGTTGATTTACCTAGCTGCCCAGGGATAATCCCCAAACACCAGCAGGCCAGTGTGAGGGAGCAATCTCTGAGAGAGGGATGGCTCTGACAAGGCAGAGAGGGGATTCTTTACCATCAATTTGGCTGCGTGGACCCCCTCATAGCTTTGGTGAGCAGATAAGCTGACTGGAAGCAGCACCAGGCTGAGGGGAGAGGTGAATCTGATGAGAATGCCTAATTTACCCAACAGATTGGTGACACTGAGGCTCGGTTCCAGAAGGGGCAGAGTCAGACATTTTTATCGTTCTGCACTGACTAACATAAGAGCTTCAGCTCCCCCTGGGGAGTCCAGGAAGTGGGAAGTGCTTGATGAGATTTTGCGAGCCTAGTTAGGTTCCCCTCGTTGAAGAGGGTGGTCTAGAAGAGGACTTATTTTGGGCCCTGTTTACACCAAAACAAAACAACAACAAAAAAACAGTCACTTTAAAAAATGAAAAATAAATTCTTCTTTTTAATTTAGTTTAATAGCTAAAAGCTGCTTCAAATCTTTCTGATAGAACCTGCAGGGAAATTGGTTGAGGAACACAAGCAGGCTGAGAGGATTCACAAGGACCCTAGGAGGAACACTGATCATTCTAAGCTGGGTTTGACTGCTTACCTGTGTGGTTGTTTGGTTTTTCTCTGTTTATTTGTTGTCTCTTGCTTTTCTTCCCTCTTTCTCACCTCCTGTTCCTTTTTCTTTCATTTTTTTTTAAATTAGGTCCTTCTAGCTTGTCTCTTCTTTGCTGTGCTTCTACTTCAATGATATCTCATTCTATGTATATATTGATTTTGTGTTCCAAACTATCTCTTATCTTTCCCTCATCTTTCTGTCTTCTGCTTTCTGTTCTGGCTCTTATATACCACGTTTTTTCCTATGCCCACAACTTAAGGGTGTCAATTTCTATTCTATCTATTTTGTTTCCTTCTTTTTTTATTAATATAACCTTTTTCCTTTCAGCCCTTTTTTTACTCTTTCTCTCCCTCCTCATAATTCTAGCCTTCTAAATCATTATAAATATATTCCGCTCTTTAGTTTTCCAGTCCATTGTAGGTACTCCAATTTTTTCCCTATTACTCTACACTGCCTACATGAGTTAAATATTCATTTCATTAGGTCTTATTTGGCTCCTTTTCTAAGTTTTATCAATATAACTTCTATCCTTCTCCCTTTCTCACATCTTTCGATTCCTCTGGTCCTAATAATTGCCTTCAAGGGAACATAGAAAGAAGCAAGGAAATAAAATAGGAAGAAAAATGTCAAAAGAAAAGATATCACACATGCAGAACCAGCAGCTAAATGAAACTCTAGAGCAGAGAGAGAAGTTAATCAACTGAATAAACCCATCAAGATAAAATGATGACTAGAGGGCAACAAAGATAACAAACCACACTGAGAAACAGGAAAACATGGACCAGTCCAATGAAAAAGCTAAAAACCAGGAAGTGATGCAGAAACTCGAACAACTAATAAAAGCTTACCAAACAAATACCATGAACCAACTTAAAAAAGTGAAAGAAGATATCAAGGATATAAAGAAGACACTGGAAGAATATACTGAAGAAATTGTAACATACTCAAAAAGATAACAGATATGATGGTGATCAATGTCACAATCCAAAAAATCAAAAAGACGCTGGATTCACATAACAGCAGATTTGAACAAGCAGAAGAAATAATTTGTAATGTGGAAGAAAATACATCTGAAATCAAACAGATAGCAGAACACATAGACAAAAAGATATAAAAAATCCAGCAGGGAATTAACTGACAGCACAAAACACAGAAACATATGCATTAAGGGCCTCCCACAAGGAGAAGAGAAGGGAAAGGGAACAGAAGGAGTGTTGAAGAAAATAGTAGCTGAAAATTTCCCAACCACATTGATAGAAATGGATGTGCAAATCCAGGAAGCACAGCACAACCCAAAGGAATAAATCCCAATAAGCCAATTACAAGACATATACTTGTCAAAATCTCCAAAGCTCAAGATAAAGAGGAAATACCCAAGGTAGCAAGAAAAAAGACAATCATCACATACAAGGGAAACAAAATAATATTAGGTGCTGATTTTCAGCTGAAACCATGGAGGCTAGAAGACAGTGGTATGATAGAGTCAAAGTACTAAAAGAAAAAACCTTCCAGCCACGAATTCTTTAGCCAGCAAAACTGGCATTCCAAAAAGATGGAGAGATCAAAATATGCACAGATAAACAGAGATTAAGAGAGTATGTCAATAAGAAACCTGCATTTCAAGAAATAACAAAGGAAGTACTACAAGTTGAAAGGAAAAAACAAGGGTGAGACAATTGGTGGAGAGTTCAAAAACAACTAAAAGGGCAAAAAACAAAATATATGATATACATTAAACCAAAGAAAAAATGGCTGAAGTAAGAAATTCGTTGTGAGTAATAACACTGAAAGTTAATGGATTAAATTCACCAATCAGGACACACAGATTGGCAGAATGGATGAGGAAATATGATTCATCTATATGCTATCTAAAAGAAAACCACCTCCAACCGAGGGATTCAAAGAGGTGAAAGTCAATGGTTGGAAAATAATCTTACAAGCTAACAATAGCAAAAAAAGGGCAGGGCTCGCTATTCTAATGTCAGACAAAATAAACTTTAAATTCAAAACTATTGTAAGAGACAAAGACGGACACTATATATTAGTAAAAGGGGTAATCTTTCAAGAAGAGAGAACAATCATAAACATTTATGCACCTAATCGGGTTGCCTTAAGTTACATGAGCCAAACCCTGGAAAAACTAAGTGGAGAAACAAATGCCTCTACAATCATAGTGGGGAACTTTAATACACCATTATCAGCTTTAGACAGAACAACTAGACAGAAAATCAGTAATGAAACAAAGGCTCTCAACAATACATTAGAGTATCTGAACTTAATAGGTATATACAGAACACTACACCCAAATACTGCAGGGTTTACATTTTTCTCAAGTGCATATGGATTATACTCCAAGATAGACCACATGATAGGCCACAGGACAACTCTCAATGAATTCAGAAAGATTGAGATTCTACAAAGTAATTTCTCTGGCCACAACGGAATGAAATTGGAAATCACTAAGGGCCAGAGAAACAGGTTAGGCACAAGGATATGGAAGTTAAACAACACACTCTTAGACAAACAGTGGGTCACGGAGGAAATCTCAAAAGAAATCACCTTAAAACTAATGAAAACAACAACACAACATATCAAAATCTATGGGATACAGTGAAAGCAGTCCTGAGAGGGAAGTTCTTAGCCATTAATGCTTATACTAAAAAAGAAAGAACTAAACTTGAAGACCTAACGGCACACTTGGAGGAATTCGAAAAACAGCAACAAACTAAACCAAGGGTAGTAGAAGGAAGGAAATAACAAAAATAAGAGCAGAACTAAATGAAATGGAGAATATGAAAGGCATTAGAAACAATAAACAAAACCAAAAGCTTGTTTTTTGAGAATATCAATAAAATTGGAAAATCCCTTAACCAGACTAAAAAAGAAAAAGAGAGAACAGATGCAAATAGACAAAACAAGGAATGAGCAAGGGGATATCACTACTGATCGCACAGAAATAAAGAGTATCATAAGAGGATACTTTGAAAAATTGCATAACAACAAGAATGACAATTTAGAGGAAATGGGCAAGTTTCTAGAAACTCACAAACAGCCTACATTAATGAAAGAAGAAATTGATGAACTTAGTCCAATTTCAAGCAAAGGGATAGACTCAGTCATCAGAAACCTCCCAATTAATAAGAGCCCAAGACAAGATGGCTTCACAGCTGAATTCTGCCAAATATTCTGGAAAGACCTCACACAAATTATGCTTAAGCTCTTCAAAAAAAATAGAAGTAAAAGGAATATTGCCTAACTCATTCTACGATGCCAACATTACCCTAATACCCAAACCAAACAAACATACCACAAGAAAGGAAAATTACAGAACAATTTCTCAAATGAACCCAGATGCTAAAATCCTCAAGAAAATACTTGCGAATCACATTCTACAACATATCAAAAGGATTATACATCATGACGAAGAAGTTTTCATCCTGGGTATGCAAGATCGTTCAATATAAGAAAATCAATCAATGTAATACACCACAGAAACAGATTGAAAGAAAAAAAATCACCTGAGAATCTCTACAAATGCAGAAAAATCATTCGATAAAATACAGCACACTTTCCTGATAAAAACACTGCAAAATATAAGAATATAAGGAAACTTTCTGAATATGATAAAGGTTGTATATGAAAAACACAAAGCTAACATCGTCTTCAATGGTGAAATCCTAAAAGAGTTCCCCTTGAGATTGAGAACAAAACAAGAATGCCCACTAACACTACTCCTATTTAACATTGTCTTAGAAGTACTTGCTTGAGCACTGACGTAAGAAAAGTATATAAAAGGCATCCAGATTGGAAAAGAAGAAGTAAAAATTTCATTATTTGCAGACGACATGATCCTAAATATAGAAAGCCCTGAGAAATCTTCAACAAAGTTTCTAGAACTTATGAAGGATTTCAGTAATGTTGCAGGCTATAAGATCAATGCTCAAAGATCAGTAACATTTCTGTACACAATTGATGAGCAAATTGAGCAGGAAAACAAGAAAAAAATACCATTTACAATAGTAACTAAAAGAACCAAATACCTAGGAATAACTTTAACTAAAGATGTAAAAGACTTATATACAGAAAACTACAAAACACGGTTAAAGCAACTCAAAGAAGACTTAAATAAATGGAAAAATATTCCCTGTTCATGGATAGGAAGACTAAACATCATCAAGATGTCTATCCTACACAAACTAAACTACAGATTTAATGCAATTCCAATAAAAATCAACAAGGTATTTTTTAAGGAACTGGAAAAACTAACCACAAAATATATTTGGAGAGGTAAAAGGCCCCAAATTGCCAAAGACATATTGTAAAAGAAAAATGAAGTTGGAGGTATCCCATTACCTGACGTTAAAACATACTACAAAGTTGCAGTGATCAAAACAGTATGGTATTGGCCCAAGGATAGACCTATTGACCAATGGAACCGAATTGAGATTACTGATATAGATCCTCGAATATACAGCCATCAGATATTTGACAAGGCCAACAAGCCCAATTAGTTGGGAAAGAATGGCATCTTTAACAAGTGGTGCTTGGAGAACTGGAAATCCATATCCAAAAGAATGAGAGAAGAATACCATCTCATACCTTATACAAAAATCAATGCAAGATGTATCAAAGATCTAAATATAGGAGCCAAAACCATAAAGACCTTGGAAGATAATGTAGGGAAGCATCTACAGGACCATATAAAAGGAAATGATTTCATGAACTTCACAGTCAAAGAAAGAGCAGAAAGAGAAGGAAATAGATAAATGGGATTTCATCAAAATTAAAAACTTCTGCACTTCAAAGAACGTTATTGATAAAATAAAAAGGCAGCCTACCCAATGGGAGAAAAGGATTGGCAACCATATATCTGTTAGGAGCCTAATATCCTGCATATATAAAGAAATCCTACACCTCGAAAACTAAAAGACAAACATCCCATTTAAATAATGGGCAAGTGACCTGGAAAAACACTTCTCCAAGGAAGAAATGCAAATGGCTAAAAAGCACCTGAAGAAATGATCGATGTTGCTAGCTATTAGGGAAATGCAAATCAAAACCACAATGAGATACCATCTTACACCCATTAGAAGGGACGCTATTAAAAAAAAACAAAACAGCAGAATATAAGTTTTGGAGATGATGTGAAGGAATAGGAACCCTCATCAACTGTGGTGGGATTGTGGAATGATCCACCCACTGTGGAGGACAGTTTGGCAATTCCTCAGAAATCTAACCATAGATCTTGTGTATGATCCAGCTATTCCACTGCTGCGTATATGCCCGGAAGAATTGAAAGTAAAGACACAAACAGATATATGCACACCAATGTTCATAGCGGCATTGTTCAAAATTACCAAATTTGGAATCAACCCCGGTGCCCATCAACAGATGAATGGATAAGCAAAATATGGTACATACATACAATGGAATATTACTCAGCTGTTAGTAGAAATAATGGGCTAACACATGGAATAACATGGATGAATCTTGAAGACATTATGTTGAGTGAAGCAAGCCAGGCATTGAAGGAAGAACAGTATATGACCCCAATGATTTGAATTCAAGTTCAGCAGTCTCTGAGAACCCCAGTCAGAAATATAGGTTAACAAGGGAGAGAGAGATAAGAGTAGGTTGTGAGCCATCACCCATATGGGCATAATCTATGGTAAAGTGATTGAATATAGTTGCATATTGAAGGATAGGACAGGTGGGTAGTGATATTACTGGGTTTGGCTGTACAGGGTTAACAGGTGGGTAGATTAGGATGGGCAGCTTAGAATACCCAGGGCATGTAACTAAGACTCTTGTCATCCCATGAGTCAAGACAGGTGGGTGTCATATGTCCCAGGGGAATGGGGAGGAAAGAACAGGAAAGATCAAACGGGGTATTTAGTGGTCATGGGAAATGTTTTTCATTAACTTACCATATAGGACACAAGGTATGGAAAATATCATCAAAATTATTAAACTCATAACATAAAATCAAAATTTTGCACTGGATTCCAAAAGCACTCCCGTGCTTGGACACTGGCAGACTAAAATAATGGTCATCCTGCCATTGCTAACCCAGGAAAAATTGCCACGAGGTGGTTGCAAGAAAGTGGCATGACTTGTCTTCTTTCTGCTCCTTCATATTAGGGATGTTAACTGGATGTGGGACAAAAAATTCTGCAGACTAATTATGTGCAGCTTGGGGGTATGTTGAATGAGCTTTTGAAAACGACAGCAATGTGAGCGAAGGCGCTGACTAAAATAGAAATTAAATATAAGAACAATGGAATCCTGTAAGAAAGAAAAGAAGCTCTAAATTTCTTTTGCAATGTGGTGTGGTGCTGTTTGAAAAGTAGAAGCGAAAGAAATACTGACTTTGAACATAAATTGGCATAACGTATTACAATTGTTCCATACACACATTTTCAGCTGGATCTTGCATTTTTGTTCATTTTTACAACTTAGCCAGCACATATTTGAAACACGACTAATAACTATGATCCATGGCTCGAATTGAACGTACAAACCCTGACAACCCTATTATTTTTAAAACGAATCTCTTTTATTGAGACAAACTAAACCAAAATCCTTTGTATCCAATGTGTACATTCCCTGGTCCTTGGTATATTCCCAGAGTTGTGCATTCATCGCTTCAATCATTATTAAACCTTTTCCATATCTCTATAATAATTATAATAAATAAAAGAAAATCAGAACAACAAACAAGAAATTATTCACCTCTCAATCCCTTTGTTGTCACTGTCATGCATATGTGTTTTTCTGGCCATCCATGACCAAATATTTTTATCTATCAGTTCTATTGATATATGATCTCATACCACATCATATGGACAAAGTGAGCAAAAAATGGCTTTTTTTAAAGCTGTTGAAAAGATCTTCATTTTAAAAGTATGAACTGAAATGTATATTAGTTTGCAAGAGAAATGTCAATTTTAAAAGGGAATTGAGGATTAATTTAGATTTAATATAATCAATGATAAGAAAGAGATACTAAGGCACAAACACTTATAATGGAAAATAATTTGTTTGAAGTAATGAAAATAAATCACAACAAAATTTTAATTATTATATTCCTGATAAAATACTTGGACATTATAATCTTTAGGAGTGAAAGAAATTTTTGTTTTACCTTGCAATTTCAATTGAGGCATGCATTCTTCCTGATAAAAAAATGCCCCCATTGTAAACTGCACACACCTTATTGGCCTAAATTACTACTCATAACAAGATCACTAGGAAAACCATAGTATTTCCAACCAGTGATCCTCAGAGAAATGTAATCCAAGGGCAGAGAAAGAAATTAGAATTGAATGAGAAAGTATTGTCATCTCATTGAAATTCCAACATTATCAAAATTCACCAGACACCACATACATCCCAGATTAGGGCAGTGGATTACCTTTCTAAGTAATATGAAATTGAACTTTTGCACTGGATTCCAAAAGGGGTCCCAGGGATGGAGCCTGGCATACTATAATCATGGCCATCCTGCCTTTGCTGACCCCAGAAAAATGGCCACGAGTCTCTTCCTAGCAACTGGCCTGGCTTGTCTTCTTTCTGCTCATCCTAAGCAGGTTCCTAAGTTGGGTACAGGAGAACAGTTCTGCAGACTTAATTATTTGGAGTTTGGGGTCATGGATAATAGGCTGTTAAGAAAAGACAGCAGCAGTAGAGTAGGCACTGCTAAAAATTGAAAAGAAAGAGGAGAAAAATAGAATCCTGAAAGAAAGAAACCAAGCTCTAATTCTCCTTTGCAGTTTGGTGTGGTGCTGGTTGAAAATTAGAAGTGAAAGAAAAAATCCACTAGACAACTCAGTACTATGCGGAAAAATTTAAAACACAAGAGACTTCAATACAAACACACCATATACAACCAACTATGCAGCCATGTTCCAGGTAGGGTATGAAAGTGTGTTTTAAACATAAAGTATGAACACTGGCTGAAACAATGCCATGATATTTTATCATGATCTATAAGGAATATTCCACCGCATGTCATTTGATGCTGGAGAAAAGTGGTTTGAGTATTCTGACAGACTGCATAAATGTGTTTTTTTTTAATTTACAGATTCTATTAAATATATATTAAGAAAAATAAGAATGTGGTCAATTGGAGGAGAAAATTAGATTTAATTTAGATTAGGATGACGATATTCCCTCATACAGCCATTTGGTGTATTTAAAATTAAGGGGAAAAAATTAAAGCCCTTAGTAAAATACAGATTGTAAAAGAATGGTTAATTATGTATTTTGGTCTACAAATAAATCTTTACTTAGACAGAAATAATTTTTCAACATACCCTGTCAATGCTAATTGGAAATGAAATCTTTTAGGCCTCTTAAATTGTAAACTCTTTAAAAATAAGAGGATTCAAAGAGAAGAGTTCATTTGCCATGGTATTTTACATAAATATTTGACTAGATTTACTTCCTAATAGTTATTGATATAATACTAAACTACTCTAACTTGGGGAAGAATAATGAGGGTAAAAGAAATGCTTCTCAGTGATTCCTC
>JAQZBX010108374.1:0-10560 GCA_029593785.1 Cabassous unicinctus
TGTGGGGGGTTTGTTGTTGTTTTTGTTTTGTGTGTGTGTTTCTTGGTATTTTCATTTTTATTTTGGTCAGACTTGTTTGTTTTTTTCTAGCAACCAGACCTTTGTTAATTTATGTGTCAGGTTTTCTTTCACTTTCTTCATCAATTTCTGCTTTCCCCCATTTTATGACTGTGTCATAATTTATAATACCATTCAAGAAGTCACTCGCTGCATTAATGTAAATTTTACTAGTCTTGGCTGCTCTCATATCTTTCTCAGCCAGTTACAGGCCACTCTGGCTGGTGCTTTGCCCAGGCACCTTTGTGTGCTGTCAATGGTCTTTGAGAGTGCCCTAGGAATCAGTGGGTGATGGCCCTCACTGAGGACCCTCCAGCAGGCCCAGAGGGCAAATTGGCTTTAAATCCATCACATACACATTGATGCAAATTAAAGGATTTAATCTGAAGCCCAGAAGCAGATACTGCCAAACAGCAAACAGTAGTTGGTAAACATTTGGTGAGTGGGGCAGCATTTCCTTCTCCCACTGCTGCTGAAATAGCAGAAATAAGTAGAATTCAGTATGAAATGGAATACACTAAAGGCATTAGTCAGCAAATGAGGCTCCTGGGAAAAAGTAAAGGTGGCACCACCAAATGCTGACATGGCACGAGGATTCCAAGAATGAGTTCCAAAGGTTAGTGTAATAATGCAGTTTCCATGGAGGATTGTTGTAGTAGGAAATAATGAAGACATTCCATTTTCTCAAGACCTGCAGATATTGACCTTATTCAGTCAACCCCCATTAAGCCTCAGGCTCTAAAAACATCACCTTGTGTACTTACCTTAAGTGAGAGACAACAAGATTTTATGGATTTAGAAAGACCTCCTCTAAGCCCTCAAAATGAAGAAATCCATACAGTAGACAGATGAAAAGAGAGCATTATATGTGTGAAAATGCTGTTCATCAAAATGGATAACTGGTCATAAATGATACCATTTATGACATTTCAAATATATGCACATCAGTTGAAGGAACTTCAAATGACATGGCTGTTTTAGATGCAGCTTCATTAAGATGACAGATAATCAAACTAAATAGATGTCTTCAATTTCAAGAAAGGGAGAACAAAGAATGTGCTCAAAGATTAATGGTCATGTATTCAATTATGATGCATTGTGGCTGCTTTAATAACTGGCTCTGATTTTGCAGCAAGAGATAACCTCAGCTTTCAAAAATATTTGTCTCAATAGCTGGAAATACAAGAATTTGAAAACTTTGTTTCTGCCTTTGCATTATACACTCTTTTATAGTCCATATTCTGAAAATGTGTTTCTTCCAGAAAGGAAGGGGAAGGACATAGATTTGCAGAAATAATGATGATTTTTGTCAATAATCATGAAGAATAAAGAAAAACCCACATATACAGAAAGGTTGAGTTTGCCCTAGTATTTGAAAAGCGTGGACCTTCTGATCCATTGTTCAGGGAGAATTTTTCCACCCCAGGCTCCAGAGAGTGTGGGGTACATTTCCTGAAGGTTGGGAAGATTTGGGTTGCCATCTCACTATTCTGAGGGGTTTGAGCCTGTGCCACAGAGATTAGGGAGAGTGTGGACACCAACCCACTGTCCCAAGGATATTGAGAATGTGACCCAGAAATTGGGGAGAATGTGACCATCATCCCAGGGTTCTTGAATGGGGCTGCCTAGAGCTCAGCTACCACCACATGCTTGATGAGAGTGGAGGTGAGAAGATGGCATTGGGCAAGCACTTGGAAGTCTTGTGCTAACATGAGGCATCAGGGAGAAGAAGATATAATTCTATAGATGACTCTCAGACTTTGAAATTGAATGCAATAAACCCGTAATTTGCAGGTTTTCAGAACTGTTTGTGACTCCCACTTTCCTACCAATTTTTCCATATGACAATGGGAACATTTATTCTGTGACTGTCCCTTCTTTGTATTTTAGAAGCAGATAACTTGTTTTGTAAGTTTCACAGGTCTACAGCCTGAGGGAAATCTTGCCTTAAGACAGACTCCATGCCAATAACTGACTTTTATGTACTTATCATTGTTACTGAAATGATTTAAGGCTTTTGAAATATTGTGATGTAGTGAATGTATTTTGCATATGGAAAGAACATGTGCTTTTGGGTCCAGAGGATGGAATGCCCTGGCTTGAGTCTTTTGTGGACTCCAGAAAATTATGTTCTTGTGTTTATCCCATTCCTGTGCATGTAAGACGGTTTCATATGGGACCTTTTGGTTATATTACATTAAGGGACCGTTTGATTAGATCTCTTTTGATTAGATCACCATAGGGCCTTTGATTTTGACATTTTCACCTTTGATGAGACAGCATTTCTTGATGATGCCTTGATTGGTATATTTTCATAGCCTTGTAACTGTAAGCTTCTAAGCTAATAAATTCCAATTATAAAAGCCAACCCATTTCTGATATTTTACATTGCCTGGCCTTAGAAACCTAAGACAAATAGCAGACACAGTATTCCTATGACATGGCGTTCCCTCCCTCCACATTTTTGTTTTATTTGGTTCAAATTATACCTTTATAAATTTTATGTATAAAACCATAAGTTTTCTTTACTTTTTGTGCAGTTGCATTTTAGAACCTATAAGAATGATAAATAGGAGTTACTGACCAATTATAAACTACAATGGTGCAGGCATTTTCAATATCACATATGGTAACCATTATCAGAGATATTTATATCTTTGTGCAACTTGCATCCACTGCCTAGTGTACCTTCCTTTCAGTTTGAAGAATTTCCTTTAGCATTGCCTATAAGGAGTATTTAGTGGTAGTCAACACCTTCAAATTATGTTTTTATGTTAATGTTTTAATCTCTCCATCATTTTTGAAAGATGTTCTCACCAAATATAAATTTCTTGTTTGGCAATATTTTCAGCAGTTTAAGTATTTCTTCCCAGTTCTTTCTTTTCTCCATGGTTTCTTATGAGAAGTTGATAATATTATATAGAAGCATAATGATACATAATATTTGTTTCTCTTTTGCAGCTTTCAGAGCTCTCTTTTGTTCTCTTCTATTTTACCCTATTTTGTGTTCATTTAGATTCTTTAACATATATTCTTATCTTTCATTAAATTTTGGAAATTTTCTGTCATTATTTCTTTAAATACTCTTTCTGCTGTTTTCTTGCTTTCTTCTCCTTCTGAGCTTCCTTAATGTATATATTGTTATGCTTTATAGTCTATATATCTTTAGTCTTGGTTCACTTTTATGCATTTTTTGTCTTTCTGTTCCCCAACTTGATTCATTTTAATTGTTGTAGGTTCTAATTCACTGGTTTCTATTTTGTCAGCTTTAATCTGCTATTGAATTCTTCTAGGGATTTTTAAAAAAATATTCATTTATTGTGGTCTTCAACTCCAAGATGTCTGGTTTTTTTTTTTTCAATTCTGTCACTTTTTTGAGATTCTCATAGTGTTCATTAATAATTTTCATGATATCATTTCATTCTCTAAGTTTTCTTTTAGTCCTTTGAGCATAATGAAGTTCATTTTTTAAAGTCTTTGTCTGATATCACCAAGATCTGTTCTTCATAATGGTTTTCAATGTTTTATCTTGTTCCTTTGTGTGGACCATTATTTCTTGTTTCTTTATTCTCTTGTAATCTTTTCTTGTACAGTGCACTTTTTAATATTTTAATGTATTATCTCTAAGATTTAGTCCCTTAGTTATCTGTTTCTTTAGTGTGTATGCAGCTAGTGATATGACCTTGATGGCATTGAGTGCCAGGAACTAACAAAAGAAACAAACTAACACACAAAAAAAGTAACTTTATCAGTCTTGTATTCGTTGGTGTTCACATTCTGAACTTAGCCTTCTTATGAAGAGCAGACTGTGACAAAAGTGTCGGTTCCTTTTTGTCTTTTCTGAGCCAGTATCTTTTCCTCAGCATTCACTCATTGCTATCAGATTTCCCACATTTGCAGAAATCTCAATGCCCCTTCCACTCTCAAAGAAACAGCACCGCAACCTCTATGGTGATTTACTATCCGTTCTGAAGATGGAATTCCTTTGTCCCTGTCCAATTCAATTTAATTCTTTCTAATAGTGCTTTAAATGTTTGTATGATATTTCTGTCTGCAGGATAAAATCTTTGAGGGTGAGCTAGAAAAGTTTCCTGATTCATTGTTTATGGTTCCCCCTGATTGATTGGCAATGGTCTAGAAGTACAATTGAGTGTTTTGAGGTTACACCTTTTCCTCCAGCACAGGGACAGATTTCTACAATGAGAAAACATGCCAGTGTCACACTGCAATGGTGGCAGCTGGGGAAGGGGACAGCAGCTGGACAAGAATCTGTTTCTAGTGTTCTTTATTCATTGTCTTTCATTAGAAAAGTTGTGGATACCTAAAAATCACTCATAAAATGCAGTATTACTGTATACCATCTTACCACTAAAACCATGCATTGGTGTGTAACTTTTGTTACAACTGATGTTAGCCCATTTTTATAATTTACCTATTAACTAAAGTCTATAGGTAAATTTAGGGTTCACTGATTGTATAATTAGTTCCATGGATGTTCTTTAAAATTTTATTCTGTTACTTTATAAAAAATTTAGAAATTCCTCTCTTAATCACAATGAAATATATATTTCAATGATATTAATTGCATTTACAATATACTACCATCACCACAGTCTATTAGCAAACATTTTCACTATTAAAATAATAATTCTGTGCCTTTTAAGCCTTAACTCCCCATTTTCTAAACCCTATACTTTATTCTAGTTTCTGACTCTATGAGTTTGCTTGTTCTAATTATTTCTAAACACTGAGATCAAACAATATTTGTCCTTTTGTGTGTGACTTTTTTCAATCAACATGATGTCTTCTAAGTTCATCCATGTTGAATCAAGTATAAGAATTCATTATTTTTATGGCTGTAGAATATCCCATTACATTTATATACTACATTTTATGTATCCATTAATTGGTTGATGGACACTTGGGTTGTGCCCATGTTTTGACAATTGTAAATAATACCACTGTGAACATTGGTGTGCTAATATTTGTTTGAGTCTCTGATATGAATTATTTTGGGAATATTTTGAATAATTGTATTGCCAGGTTGAATGGTATTTCTATACTTAGCTTGCTGAGAAACCACATCACAGTCTTGCACCATGGCTGCCATATTGTTTTGCATAGTGCCAGTAAGAATGAATGAGTGGTCAATTATTTTGCATCCTCTCCAACATTTGTTATTTTCCATTTTATTGATAGGAGCCATTCTAATGGGTGTGAAATTGTATCTCATTGGGCTTTGGTGTCACATTTCCCTGATGACTAAAGATGTTGATCTTTTCATGTGCTTTCTGGTCTTTTATATATCTGCTTTAGAGAGATGCCTATTCAAGTCATTTGCCCAATTTTAATACTTTTTTTCTTTTTTCTTTTTTTTTGTTAAGTAGAAGGACTTCTTTATGATTCTGGATATTACATCTTTATCATAGATTTAGTTTCCTAATATTTTCTCCCTTTGGATAGGCTGTCCTTTTACTCTCCCGATAAATTCCTTTGAGGCACAAACGTTCTTTTCTGTTTGTTTTGATTACATCACTGTAACCATTGGCCAATTTGATGTACTTATGAATTCCAAAAATATAATTGAATCATGCTTGTAAACTGATCTGTTAATCTGGGCAAGATTAGGTTATGATTAAGGCCATTGAGCCCTACCCCTTGGTGGGTGGGGAATCGAATATAAAAGGCAAGGCAAAGAACAGAGTTAAAGCAGTCTTTGAGAAGCAGTTTTGATGTTGGAAAGAAGGCCCCAGGAGAAGAGAAGCAAGCCGTTCGCCTGATCGTCTACAGCTGACCTTATGGAGGAAACAGGAGCTAAGCCCGAAGAGAAACATAGCCCCTGGAAGAGAGGAACCCCAGAAGCCTGAACCCTGGCAAACGCCAGCAGATGTCTTGCTCTAACACGTGGCAATGGACTGTGATGAGAGAAGAAACATAACGCTTTATGGCCTGGTATCTGTGGACTTCTACCCCAAATAAATACCCTTTGTAAAGACCAACGCATTTTTGGTATTTCACATTAACACCCCTTTGGCTGACTAATACAATCGCATTTACCTATTTTTTCTTTTGTTGCTTTAGCTTTTTGTATAGAGTCTAAGAAAACATTACCTAAGTCAAGGTCCTGAGGATGTTTCCTTATGTTTTATTCTAGGAGTTTGATAGCTCCAGCTCTTATTTTTATGTATTTGATCAATTTTGACTTGATTTTTGTATATGGAATGAGGTAGGGGTCCTCCTTCAGTTTTATCCAGTTCACTCAGCCTCATTTACTGAAGATACTATTCTTCCCAAAAGATTTGTTTACAACCCCTTGTCAAAAATCAGTAGGCCATAAATGTAAAGTTTCATTTGTGTACCCTCAAATCGATTCCAGTGTTCTACATAACTGTCCTTGTGCCAGTACTATGCTGTTTTGATTATTATGAATTTTTAATTTTTTCTTTTATAAAATTTTTATTCTTTTATTTAGTTCTCCCTCCCCTCTATTGTTTGTGCTCACTGTCTGCTCTCTGTCTGTTCATTGTGTGCTCTCTGTGTCTGCTCATCTTTTTATAGAAGGCACTGGGAACCAAAACTGGGACCTCTATTGTGGGAGGGAGGTGCCCAATCGCTTGAGCCACATTAGCTCCCTGCTTGGTGTGTCTCTCATTGTGTTTCCTCACTGTAACTCCTCATTGTGTCATCTTGTGTAAGCTTCCAATGCCAGCCCATCATGTCGGCTCACTCTCTTGTTCATCTTCTTTAAGAGGCACAGGGAACCAAATCTGGGACCTCCCATGTGGTTGGCAGGCACCCAACTGCTTGAGCTACATTTGCTTCTCCTGTAATAAATTTTAATATCAGGAAGTGTGAGTTATCCAACTTCATTCTTCTTTTTAAAGATGACATTAGCCATTCAGGGTCACCTAACTTTGCATATAAATTGGAGGATTTGATTTTCCATTTCTGCAAACAAGTTATTCAAAATTTCTTTGGACTGCATTGAATCTATAATTTGTTTTGGGTAGGGTTGACATATTAACAATACTTCATCTTCCAAAACATGAACACTGAAGGTCCTTCCATTTCTTTGATTTTTCTTTTATTTCTTTTATCAAAATTTTGTTGATTTCTGTATACAAGGCTTTTACATCCTTGAATAGATTTATTTATAGATATGTGATTCTTTTAGTTGCTCTTCTGAATGGAATTTATTTCATGGTAAGTAAATGATGCCTTAATCTCTGGTAGTGATTGAATTGTGTCAAGAATATATATATTTGAATGTATGTATGTTCAAATCCTGACACTCAGTTCTGTGAATATGATCCTATTTAGAAATAGAATCTTTGAAGATTTTATTAGCTAAAATGAGGCATATCTGGATTAGGGTGTGCCTTAGTATAATATGACTGGTGTCTTTGTGAGGAGATGAAACTGAACTCCAGTAGACAAAGACTTAATTCACAATGCAATCTGGGATGATATTAATTTCAATTAACTGGCAAACGTTATTGAAGAAATATGTTCAATAAATTTTGAATCTCAATGTTCAGCTATTTTATGTGGATAACTGAAGAGCAAATTTATTATATATTTTTCCTGGTCAGTTGCATTTCTAGCATTGCTAACACCCCATACAGGACACTCGGATTCCAATCTGGAAGATATATTGCCCTGGGTGTCTCCCTTCAATTACAAAAGAAATTGGTTTCCTATGGTGATGTCAGGATTATCTGATGCTTCAATCTAAGAGGACAATGTTATAGGACATGTTAAATTTGTTTAAGATGTGATTTCTCTTTACAGACTAGATGATCAAGGCTGGAAGGTTTGTATCAGCCATGGGGATTCTGGATCTCAACTAAAGTTATAACCTCTGTTCTTGGACAGACAGCCTGAATCTCAGTACCTTGGCAACCTCACCACATAAAAAAAGGACAGGAACACCTAGAGGCTTGGGAGGTACTAGGAGTTATGGGAGTGGGAGGGAAAATTAAATTTTCTCTCTATTGCATTATCAAAATACAAGGTACCACGTGGGTGGCAACATCCTGGTGAAAGTTCAGTGGTTGCAGCAGGCAATCACCTCAATCAATGTTGGATCTGCACACCAGAATAACGTTTCTCTTAGTGGGACCTCCATTGTGGCAGCCTAGGCAAGTGAACAATGATACCAGTTTACCCCATGTGATCAGAGGGTAAACTCACCAAGCCACTCCATTGGTGCATGTGCAGTTACAAACTTCCCCTGTTTTTCTCTGCTTTAATAACACTTATGACATGAGTGGAAGTGGCCCTCACATGGAAAACAGGTTTGCCAACTCATATTAGCTCTTTGGATGAGGTGGTGATTGCAGTCACTCACTCACCATCACTTCATGGCAAAATCAGGCTCACTAGACTTATAATTGGCCTACTGAATAATATAACAATAAATCCCTGGTGAATGTCACCTGTGTTCCATGAGGATTTGTTTTCCTTTGTGGATCTCATTAGACATTGGAGTGTCTCCTGCCAGGAGAGGGATTCTGAAGTATCAGAATATGAATACCTTCCATCAATGTTGATAATGACCTCATGATACCTACCCATCATAGGGTTCCCTGAAATACATTCTTGGGAAGACAATTGAACAGGTGTTTCTATTCTGCAGTCCTCGTCCTTATAATTGGCTTAGGTGTAAATGCCCTAGAACAAATGGTTTGTAACTTGTCTCTGACTCTGGAGGAAATAGCTGCTGCTACTGTCTAAGCAATTCAAAATTAACAAGACTCATGAAATAGATAACCAGATAGATCTTGTTTATCTGATACTAAAACATAGGGATGTCTCTGCTATTGAAAATACATCATGTTCTGTCTACATAAATAATTTGTTTGAAACTGAACAAAAAAATGATACATGCTTAATTGTAATGGCTGCCATCTTAAAAGATGAAATCTCCCTTGAACTCCTCTTTTGCCTTATTTTACTGAGTTAAGCCCAGCATCTGGGGTTTTTGGTTGGGAATGCTCCTCCCAGAAAGCCTGATCCTCCTCCTGGTGGTGGTTCTCCTATTTGCCCTGGTTAAATGCTGCATCAAGCTCAATGAAAATCTCTGAATGAGCCTTGCCATCCAGCTTATTCAGGTAGTGCATTGCACCTATCTCTGCCTTCAAATCTGAGGCAGTCACTGGTCTTACTATTATAACATGCTGATGAAAACATATTTCCTGTAGACCAGTAAGGGTCAGGGAATGGATTGTTGGGGAAGCAAGCCTCTAATGACTTGCAGTCCTTTTCCAGGCATGCCCAGTAATAGCCCTGGGCAAGGAACAGTACCTAATTCACTGCCTAGAGGCTAAGCATTGACATTATTCATGACCCAAATTCTTCTTCCTTATAGGGTTATCCTTCCCCTTTCTGGGACCACAGTGAACTTTGTTCTGCTCTGGCATTAACATTACGTGGCACCTGTTAAATCCCATTAATATATCTGTTCCCAGTGAGAAGAGATTGTGGATTCCCCACTACAAAACAAGAGGAGTGTGTGGAGGTCATTACCTTGCATCAACTGTTGGGAGGAACCTGCTAGCCATGGGATAATGACATCTACTATTATAGTGGAACCTTCATCTATCTCTTCTCTATATGAATATAGTATTGCTCTAAACAGTGCTTGTGTATGTGATTTGCCTTCTCTCATGACTGCAATGCCTGTACATAGACTGGAAAGAAGTGTTTGGACTCCTATTCTTGGTGGCTGCATACTCATGACCTTTGTCATTCTCCATGCAGTACTGCTTCTGCACTGTGATTGGTACCCAGTGCTTACTTTCTTGACACATATGTTTCACCACCCTATATATTGTTAATAATATAATTTTGAATAAATATCTTCTAAATTAATTGGTATAGAAAAAGGAAAGTATGTATTTTCTTTCCACATATTACATTTCTGATGCTATTTCTTTATTCATATAGATAAAACTTCTGACATATATCATTTCCTTCTCCCTGAAGAACTTCAATCAATATTTTTGCAGGACAAATTTTATGATGATCAATTCCTTCAGTTTTCGTTTTCAGAGAAAGACTTAATTTCTCCTTCACTTTTGAAGGATCATTCCCTAAATTTACAGCATTAGAGTAATGATTTTTTTTCTTTCATCACTTTACATATTTCACTCCACACTCTTCTTTTTTTATGGTTTAGCATGAGGAGTCTGCTGAAATTTTTATCTTTATTATTGTATAGATAGGTCTTTTTCTCTGGCTTCTTTCAAAGTTTATTCTTTGTGTTTGGTTTTCTGCAAATTGTGACATAGATTTTGTTGCTGTTACTGTTATTTATTCTCCATGCACAGTTCTGAGCTTCCTGATACTGAGGTCTGGTGTTTGTGATTAATTTTGGAAAGTTCTTGGCTATTATTACATTAATATTTTCTATCCTTTTCTCTCTTCTTCACACTGATATTCAAATTATGGTTATGGTATCTCATTTGAAACTGTTCCACACTTTTGGATGTTGTGTCCTGG
>JAQZBX010108375.1:0-10560 GCA_029593785.1 Cabassous unicinctus
AGAGTGGTGGCATCGTGTTTGTTTTGTATTTTGGGGACATTTTATATTCTCTGCTGTAGGGGATGTGCTCTTGTCTTTGTGGGGGAGAAAAATAGAGGTGGTTTTGGACTCTTTAATCCTCCCTGTAAAATTATAGTATTTAACTTGCTACCACCACTCATGGAATATTTCAGCACTTGTAATTCTGATTTAGGAAGTTTTTTTCCAAACTTGCTAGAAGCTGGAGGCAATAACTGACATTTTTTATTGAAGTTGCACATTGTCGACTTACACAAGTTCTTTGTTGTGGCCGGCACTTTCAGAAGTTTCCTTTATGGTAGATGGTGTTTAATCACAAACCGGCCCCTAAAGGCGGCTTCTCACTGCCTCTGCTGCACTCAGACACAGCATGAGCATTGAATGAGTCTCTTCTCAAACGAGGAAGGCTCATCTGGGGCTTGCAATCCACAGTCCTGTTTCATAGGCCTTGTTGCCACAATGCCTCTCCAGAGCGAGTAAGAGACAGAGCTGCGGATGACCTTCAGGACTGTGTTATATAACAACGGTCACGGGCACCCTGGGTCAGGGGCACTTTGTTTTCAGACACATTAATAATATTAGAAAAAGGAAAAGGCCATCAAGATCTGGGAAAAGGAGATCCCCTTAATGAGATGATGATTGCATTTTATAAAAAAGATAAACACACAATGTGGGCAAGATGTTCTGAGAGTTAGGAAGGGATAGCCTGTGCCCACCCAGGGCCAGACATGTGGACCTGAGTGATTAGAGGGGAAAACATGATTCATGATGAGGAAGTAAACTGTGAGAATTGACAGTAGAGGAAAATGGGTCCAGAAAAGACCAGCTGTGAGGTGAGAGACCCATAAACATACAAGCATGTACATACATATGTGTTTGCCTGTGATCGCTAATCTGGGTATCTCCCAGTTTGGAGGAAGCATCACAGAAGTGAATATTCTATGATGGGAGGGTGACCAACCTATCCCAACTTGCCTGGGACTGTCCGATTTTCCCACTAAAAGGCCCGTGTCCTGAGAACCCCTCAGTCTCGGGCAAACCACCTTACAACCTATTTATAAATTCATCCTTAAGATCTAGCTGGGGAAAATGATCCAGAAGAAATTCGAACCTTGAGTGTACAGTGTATACTTGTGTATCTATTTCATTGTCTGTCTTGTCACTCCCAGTGAACTGGCTAGAGTTCATCCGGAACAGTTTATGTGCTCATGTTTTAGGGATTACATGCATGGTAACAGTATTTTTTACTATCTTATCCAGAAAGCAGTTGTTTAAATTTAGTTTTGGCAAACTGAGATAAACAAATTGTGAAGGAGAGAGAAGTGGAAAAGGAGAAGTAGAGAGGAAGAAGGGAGGGACTGGGGAGGGAAGAAAGGTCCCCAGCACCTACAGAGAGGTCTTAGCCATGTCACTGGACCAAAATGAGCCCAGCCCTGGGAACCAAGACTCTCTTCTGGAAATCCTTTTCAGTTGTATTTAATTTTTTTCCAATTACAATTTTCTTCCAAAACTTGGCATGAAAATGAGGATGGTCTTTCAATCTCAAATGTTATTTTTCCATCTTCCAGCTGCAGTTGAGGTAATTTTCACCCAGAAACAGAAGCTCCATGGGTTTTTTTTTTTTGTAACAGAGTTACCATAAATTGACCTACAGTGAGTAATCTTTTTATCAGATGGAAAGAGGCATTCCAATGATGTTTCTGGTCATCCAACAGTATTTAACAACTTCTTTGAGTTGTGAAGCTGAATTGGTGAAAATGGGGACATCTGTAGTCCATTTCAGTAATGTACTTTGAAATTTTTTATTTAAAATAATTTCATGTATTTTTATTATTAAAGGAATGTACTTATTGTGAATAATTTTGAAAAGAGAGATAACCAAAAAGAGAAAATAGGCATTCTCCATAATCCATCATCGCAGCTAATTAAAATTGTATTCTATATCCTTTTAGTTTAAAAAAAAAATGCATGTAGATTTTAATATGTGTGTTGAATATAAGTAATCATGCCATCCATATATATATATATATTTTTTTTGGTAAATAGATCCTTTTATAAAAGTTTTGTTGTTGTGTTTGTTCCTTTTAAAGAATACTTTGGGTCTTGCAGTGGTTGCCATGCCAGACTAAAGCTGCTTCTGTCTAGATTGTAAATCCAAACCCAGGCTGGGATTGATGTGGGTTGGGGACCTGTTGCTGTGAAGTGACAGAGTTCCGACTACACTAAGGTTCTCAGGAAGTGTTTATTCTGCGTCTCAGGGATTTGTTGACGACCACACACCTTGACTCCCTCTGCTTCATCTGGCCCCTTCTCCTGGGATTTGCCTGCAAAGAGCTTGTCCAGCTCCCTTTTCTGCTTTGTGTCCTAATGACCATAAGTTTCCTTAGTATCTGCATCCCTGAAGGGAGGCAGGTGGGGGAGAAGTGTATCAGAACCTGACCTGTCTACCTGTTCCCTAGGGCAGATACCCTTCTCCTAGGGAGCAGGCAAAAGCCCCTCTTTCTGGTCAATAAATTGCCCATTCTGCATCTTTCGCTTTTCCATGGGCACATTGGTCCTGTTGAACATAATTCTGCCTCGTATGGGCCGTTTCTTCCATTGTTGAAGGTGACCTCCACCTTCTGGAACCCAATGTGACACTCAGCCTTGTAGGAACGCCGCCTTACTCTTGCTTCTGGCTGTTCAAGCCAAGAATTGGGAGGTTCAGAGCGCTTTGCTCTGGCTTTTCTTTCTCTAGTCTTTCACCGTCTTAGGTTCCTAGATCTACCACACCAAACCAGGTGGCTTAAACAATAGAATCTAGTCTCCTGGTTTTGGAGGCTAGAAGTCCAAAGTCAAGGGATCAGCAGGGCTTCCTCTGACACCTGTAGGGGAGAATCCTTCCTTGCCTCTTTCAGCTTCTAGGGTTTGCCAGCCATCCTTGGGGTTCCTGGGCTTGTAGATACGTCACTGTGGGCTCTGCCTCTGTCTTCACATGGCCTTCTCCCTGTGTCTGTCTCTCCTCCCCTTCTTATAGGAATCCCAGTCACACTGGGATAGGGTCTACCCTTCTCCAGCATGACATCATTTTATCTCTACTAATTCCACCCGAAATGGCCCTATTTCCAAACAAGGTCACAGTCATGCGACTGGGTGTTAAGACTTGACCATGTCTTTTTGCGGGAACACAGTTCAACCCCTGCAGCTGCCCGAGGGATGATTTCTTCTCGTCGTGCGTGGGAGAACTGAAGTCTGCTTCTTGGCTCATTGCATTGTACCCTCTGAGACTGCCGGGCCTTGGCCCAATCCTTCTGTCACCTGTGCCCTCAAAATGACTCCCGTCCCTGCCGATGGGCATGCTAGCATGATGATTACGTGCATGGACTTGGGTTCAAGTCCCGGTTCTGCCCTTATCAATCCCATCACCTTGAACAAGTTACTTCTCTCTTTGAGAGTCGGTTTCCCCAAACGTTCTATGAAAATAACGATAATGACTACCTGTGGTTATTATAAGGATTGGGTAAGATCATCCACATACATCATTTTGCAAACTATCTGGCACATAGCAAGTATTGAATAGATTCTTACCTACACCAGGCATTCTCTGCTTCCTAAGAACGTTTGACACTAGGCACATTCAAGAGGCATATACGATGGGACGTTGGCTATTTGGAATCTGAGGGGGGACATTGCTGGGAATAAGATTTAACCTACAATAGAGTTTCAGGTTATGAATTTCAACTTTCCGCCGTGTAAAACCCAAGACTCTGGACTGTGGAAAAGTACTTTTGAAAAAGAATCCTGGCCTTTAAATGGGAGGCTGCCTGCAGAAGCAGGTCATGCTTCCTTTTTCTGTCATCTCTGTGCACGGTTTACTTTGCATCTTGGATTAGGTCGCTGAAGCGGCCCTTCTTTCCCCATGACCTCCCAATACCTGGACCCGATTCCCATCTGCCTCCTCTTGCACAGCCTGAAGTGTGGCTGCTTTGCTGCCCTGTTTCTGGATGGGGGGTGGTGGTTATTTTCACCCTGTGTCTCTGAGTGCAAATACCCTCCTTGCAACCCCTCCAGGGCCGCCCCAGTTCTCAAAGCTCTCAGTTCCCTACCTCTACACTCTATCTAAGCTCTCGCTGTCTCCCTTTTCTCATCACATTTTCAATACCCACCCCCCTAATTGTTACCAGTCCTCTGGTACAAAATGAAGCAAAGCTGTACAAATTACCGACAGAGCGGTGTGCATTTCAAAAGCCCGATTCACATACGTCATCCGCACCAGGGTTCAGAAGGTTTTTGATTTGATGGCATCTTAAGCCATAGCAACTAGTTCCTTGAGCCCACTTAGTTTTGGAAACCACAGAAACCTCGGAACTATGGTAGACTCAGTCCTATGTGTGTCATTTCCAGTGAATATGCTTCCTTCTTTTTTTCTGGCAGGGATTCATTTTAAAGTTTCTGAATATGGAACTTAGATACCACAGACCCACTCAACAGTCAGTACCCTAAATTTTCTATTTTGTATTCTCTCTGACCCCTGAATTTCTTTTTCCATGAAAAATGTTTTAAGTTGAGGGGTTGCAGTTGCCAGTTCTATATGTCTCAACTTACATTTTACTAAATACCTGTGCAGCCCACTGGTGAAAGTTGATGCTTTATTACATAGCAGGTGGATGAAAAGAAATCAATAATGCTTTTGCTAATCTGATGCTTGTATACTTTCCAATATGCTTCCACGTATATTATCTCATTTAAGCCTTCAACATCTCTCAGAGGCTGCTGAATTATTACTGCCAATGAACCAATGAAGAAAATAAAATCCAAGGGTGTTACTCATTTGTACAAAAAACTTATTGACTGTCAACCATGTGCCATGCTCAATTCTGGACACCTGGGATACAGATGTGAGCAACATTAACTTCTTGCACTTGTGAAACATGCTTTCTTGTGAAGGAGACAGGCAATGAATGAATCAATTCATTAGAGTGCCAGGTAATGACAAATGCTCTGGAGATAATTCATAGTTATGGGGACAGAAGTAACCAGACATGCCATGTTAGGTGATCGGGGAAGGCTTTCCAAGGAGGTGACATATGAGCCGTGAAGGTGTGAGCTATCTGGTTCTCTGGGATAAGAGTCTAGTGCTGAGAAAGTAGCAGGTGCAAAGGTCCTGTGGCAGGAGCGTGCTTGGTTTACTGAGGGACTGCCCTACCAGAACACTCCCATGGTATAAAGTCAGGCTAAATCACGTTGGGCTTTGTATGCCACCCTAAGGATTTTGAACCTTTTGAAAAGGGTTTTGCTTCGATGAACAGAGGAAGGCATTTGCACATGATGTTCAAGGGGTGATGACATCATCTGATTGATAGTCTCAAAAAATCATTCTGGCTGCTGTGTAGAATTAGCAAGACATGCCCAGGTGGCTGCCGCAGTAGTTCAGATGACAGATGGTGATGGTTTAGTCCACAATGGAAGTAGTGGAGGTGGTGAGCAGGTTGGATTGTGATAGGTTTTGAAGGTAGAGCAGGCAAGCTTTGTTGATGCCCTTATGGGTGGGAGAGAAAGAAAGGAGCCGAGGAGGATCCTAATTCCAGAAGAATGATGCAAGAAGGGATGTAACAATGGTATTGGCATTGTTGCCTCATAGTTGGCTAAAGGCAGGTCCAGACTTCTTGATTGGCCCAGATCTCCCAGTGTTCTTTTCAGAGCACTGGGCAAGGGTCAGTGAGTAGGCAAAGGGTCTTTGCCTGACCTGGTGCCTTCTCTCTGCGGTCACTGTGAGCCCCCTAAGAGGTGATGTAGCTGCTACAAGACTCCCATTCTCCCTCTGTCAAACCCACTCTTGACCTCAGTCATTTATTGATCCATTCTGCCTGGTGGACAATAGAGGAGGCTGGTAAATTACTGTGTGTACTCTTAATTTATTTCAAGGATGGGGGAGGGGCTTAATTTGAATATCCAAGTAAATAGCAAGGTCACGTTCAATCTATTTGTAGGATCTTTAGAAGCCCAGAAATTGCCTTTAAAATGGCTTTATGTAAAAATCTGAACTATACAGAAGCTGACACTGATAATCCCAAAGGTTTATAGCATTCCTGGGATATAATAGAGGCTCAGCAGATATCTGTTGGATTTGATGATTTTCAGTGGAATGTTGAATGTTGCCCTGAGTTTGTTTTTGTTTTTGTTTTCAAACCTGTGGCTTAGTTTGCCTGAGCTGCTATGACAAATACTACATACCGGCTGGCTTAAGCAGCAGGAATTTATTGGCTCACAGTTCAGAGGTTAGAAGTCCTAAATCAAGATGCCAACAGCCCATGGTTTCTCCCAGAGTCTGTGGCATCCGGGGTGGGCTTGCCACAATCCTTGGGGTTCCTTTGCTTGCAGCTCTGACTCCCATCAAGTCAGAGTCTCTCTCTCTCTCTCTCTCTCTCTCTCTCTTTCTCTCTCTCTCTCTTTCTCGCTCCTAGTATCTCCTGGTTTCCACTGATTTGGCTTCTCCCAGTGGCCTTCTCTAACATCTGGCTTCCAGATTTCTTTTCTTTATAAGGTCTCCAGTAGTATGAATGAAGACCTATCCTGATTCAGATGGGCACACCATAACATCTTCCAAAGATCTTCTTTACAAATGAATTCACACCCATGGGAATGTGGATTAAGGTTAAGAACACGTCTTTCATTGGGGTACATAATTCAACCTACCACAATGTGTAATTCTATAAATATTTCTTTTCCCAAGTGCTGAGTCACACCTCAAGTGTCTGTGTTTCCGGTGCTTTGCTGATGAGGAAAGTGAGATGGGTAAAGGAGGAAAAGGCAGGTACTCACCAAGATGACCCAATTCGTTCTTCACTGATGGAGGTGGAACAGATGAGAGAATCTTCTGCCTGAATCCTGGGTATTTACCATTGTGGTTCACATCCTTATTGACCAATGAAAGTGTGCAGAATGCAATTCATGCTCACCTTCTAGGTTTTTCTTTTTGGCTACCCTTTGTTGACATTGTTATATCGCCATAAAATCTAGCCATACTTGGTAACTCTTAAATTTAGGTTTTTTTTTTTTTTTTTTTTCAGAATTTCAGAAAAGCTTCAGTGGTTTTCAGAGACAAAGTATTTTCCCAAGGTGTAATTTGAAGTACTCAC
Organism: Cabassous unicinctus; assembly: GCA_029593785.1. Lineage (NCBI taxonomy): Eukaryota > Metazoa > Chordata > Mammalia > Cingulata > Chlamyphoridae > Cabassous > Cabassous unicinctus. Next base: position 7,137 of record JAQZBX010108375.1, read on the forward strand.
TGCTTCTTCCAACCATACGTGGATCAGGAAAGCCACTGTAACCACATGGCAGCCTTTCCGAGAAGAATATTTCCCGTTCTTCTTTCCCATCGGGACCTCGAAAAAGAAGTCATTCCAGATTCTCTCGTATACTGCCTCCCTCCCATGGGGGCGGGGGTGTCCATATTTCCCTTTCCCACCTTGGCCTTGCCTGGTCACACAGCCAGAAGCAGGACGAGGACAGACCCCAGAGACCAAGCGGACTCTGGACCTCCTGTGAGCAGAGAGCACAGCACAGTCAAGGCCAGCCCTCTGGGAACATTAAGCAATGCCCAGGGGTCAACTGGCCATGGGGGCCATGGCGGGTCATGGCTCATCCTCTCTATTTCCAAGCGCCATTGGGTGGAGTTCCTCTTGGGTTCGAAGGGCCATAAGAGGACAGTTTCCTTTTTCTTACTCATCCAGTGGAATCCTTTATGTCATAGGTTTCATATTCTCTTTCCCTTATTCTTCTCACTCTCCCCCATAGACTGATTTGCTCTGTAGACTTCTATATATTGACCTCCCTGGTGGTTTTCTCCACCACGATAAAGCAGAGTTCAGAGGGCTGGTTGATTGTGGAAATGCTTTTGCCAGCCTGAGTTTGAATTTCCTAAGGACTTACTACACTTTTGGCTTATTTTCTTTGGGCTCCTTACTGCCAGTTTCTGGGCATCTGATGGTTCCTGAGCAGCTCCACCTAAGGGGAGAACGTTAGGAAAAGAGAGAAATTAGAAACCAGACTCTCCACTGCAGCGATTATTAATCGCTTGGATGGAAGGTTCATGGGGAAGACACTAAGGGCCAAAGGCAGTTTGAGTAGTTACCTGTGCCTTCTCATGCCTACTCTCTTGCTGACTTGGTTTGACTGCTATAGGCAGGAAAAGAAAAGGAAAGGCAAAGCTCCTAGTGGAGGGTCAATCAAAATGTAGCACGTGATGGTTCCACGTTGGGGAAGAGACGCGTGCTACCACCTCCAGGGGAGGTGTCCCAGCGCATGGAGGCTACTCAGAGCATACCAGTGTCTGCCGCTGGAAACAGCAGTCCTAGGGTCGCAAACCACTCCGTGGCTTCCTGGTGGCAGGTCACCAGTGAAGGATGCCGTGGCACAGTGGAGGCGTGTGGGTGTGCCAGCCCCAGCCTTAGTGGGGTGGTGCTGGCTCCCCGGGGGCTGACGGGCTGACCGAGGTGCTGGCCTCCCTCTGACTGCAGGGGGCACCCTCGGGAGGTGCTAGCAGAGGCCCTCGAGGTGGTAACAGGTGTGCCTCTCCTGACATTCAAAATGTGCCGCGGAGTTAGAGCAGTTCCCGATTCAGTGGGGACTGGGCTCCTCGTGTGCCCGTCTATCCTGACTTAAGTGGGGTGCTCCTCAGAATCCCCAAAAAGCTCCCCTTCCACCCCTCTCTTCTCACCTGTCCCTTTTTGTCTTGTGAACCATGACTTTTTAAAAAAATATTTTTTTATTGAAGTATATCATTCATATATGAACATGCATAAACAATAAGTATGTAGTAAAGATTGTGAACTTACAAAATAAACATGCATAACATCACACAAGGGTCTCATACATCACCCCTCCACCAACACCTCGCGTTGTTGTGAAACATTTGTTACAAACTATGCAAGGGCGTCGTTCAATCGACTTTTTAAAAAAAGATTTATTTATTTAGTTACTTTTATCCATTTTTATCCCCCCCACGCCTGTTTTTGCTGTTTTTGTGTCCATTCGCTGGCAATTCTCTGTGTCCGTTTCCTGCCCTCTCTTCTCATCCTTCTCCTCCTGTCTCAACCAGGATTCTAACCTCGGAACCTCCCATATGGGAGAGAAGCATCCTACCACCTGCGCCACCTTAGTTTCTGGTTTTTCGGCACGTCTCGTCTTGGCTCTCCCTTGTGTCACTCTCCTGTTACGTCATCAGCGTGGCTCAGCGGGGCCTGGCGGCGCACCCATGCGTAGGGCCTGGTGGCCCACGTGCCTTCCATATATATATAATTTTTATTTTTACCAGGTCCCCCCATGTGGCAGATGTATGCCCAACCATTTGAGCCACATCTGCCCCCCTGCTGTATCTCTTAAGGTTGACCAAAGATGCCTAGAGTTAGTCATTTCCCATACATTATGGTCATATAATAAATCAGGCTTGGTTTATCACCACATTCTAAAAACCAGACCTAGGGAGAAAAACGAGGTCTGGGGACACATGCATGGTTTCTAATATAGCGAATGTTTAGCCCACCCTGATTAGCACAAAATCAGGTCAGCGAGAACATCCGCATGAACCACGACTTTTTATTGATGCACTCACTGCCTTAATGAGGCTGGAATGTGGGTCCCACTAAGTCACAGCCTCGTGTCCATCTGGAAACCAAGGGCCCTTGTCCTAGGTGACTTCCCATCAGCATTTAGACCTCGCCTCCTTTCTTTCCCCAACCTGTGGAAAAGCCCACTGGCTGGTCTCATCCACCTGCGATCCTGAAAGAACCAAGGTCTTATGATTTGGGGCAAGGGATACCCACTCCGCCCTTCCAGGTGGGCCTGTTTTGCTGTGTAGAAAATAAAACGTTCAGCGAGCAGTTTAGCTTGAACCTAATCTGGAGGCCCATCGGTAACTTTACACTGTGCTGCTCTCTCCATTGTGTTCTAGGGAAAATGAAGTGAATCACTGGGGCAAAGAATGTGCTCGCTGGTGCTGCACCAATAAAAAAGTATAATGTTTTGAATTAGGAGAGGGAGAGAGTAAGTGAGAAAGCTTTGGCTGGTCGCTTTGTTTTTCCTCCTGCCTCCCCCCACCCCCACCCCCCATTCCCTTCCCCCAGATATATGCTTGGATAAGAATTTTCTCTTCCAGCCTGGTTTTCCCTAAACTTGATCCTGCAGTGAAATGACCAGGCTGTGTTAGACATGGAAATCATTGCAGGGCAGCAACAAATCCAAGATGACATTCACCGAAGGCTCCAGGAGGTAGCAACGAGGAGCTGCGAGAGCCCAAGTATGTTTTCCTTGCCCGTTTGTTAATTAGTAAATTACAACCAAATGAAAAGTAGAAAGAAGCGCCTGCCATCGATTTGTCACACTTAAGTGTTTCCCAGCTTATTTCTGGCTTTCTAAACTTTATGCCATCCATTGCCATCATCAGCGTCTGAGTAAACGCACCCCAACGTGCCTTGAAAAACCGCGGTAAGTTTTAGGCTTAAATATAATGCTGCCTGGGAAGCGGGTGTGGCTCAGTGGATAGAGCCCCCGTTTACCATATGGGAGGCCCGGGTTCGCGTCCCGAGGCCTCCTTGTGAGGGCACGCCGGCCTGAGCGGTGCGGTGGGCTGATGCAGCAACCTCACGGCAGGAAGCGGGTGTGGCGCAATGGATAGAGCCCCCGTTTACCATATGAGAGGCCCCGGGTTCGCTT